>CM064544.1:20436859-20611859 GCA_032716605.1 Paralithodes platypus | reverse complement strand
ACTCACAATGGATAGACAATCACTGTATTCAGGACAATACACAGTAACTCATAAGCAGTATGCTGTCAATCTATTTCTACTGCCACTGGCCGCCTACCAGTCACTTAGGGCAATGGCAGGAATTCTGTATATGCCACGGACTCGTACTCCAATCTAGTATACTATAATCACTTCAACTCGACCATCTATGATGCGCACTTCACTCGATGGCCTTACCACTAACAAGATATCCATACGCTCTACGGAACGCAACGACCTTCACACAGAACGCTTGCGTTATATCCTCACATTCACTTTGAATAACAAAGAAACCAACTCGGAGATAATACTAAACCTATAAACGCTGTTCGCTACTGGAGACACCTAATACTCAACGATCACAGATATTGAAAGAACATTGGAGTTGATAGTAGGGGCACTCTGGGGTGACTATGCTAGAGGTAAATAACACAGAAAACGTAATAACAAAGTATGTCTCCAGGAGAGGTGACCCCTCGGTCCGAGTACAGTGGCGGCGCGAGACAAGGGGGCGCGTGCCAAGCAGATTAACGTTAAAGGGTCTCTACTCTTTGACCAGGATGAAAGGGGAAGTACAATTCTAGTTTCACCTGTCCAGGGCATAATATATGTAATGCGTTAAAGACGTGATTTTCCGGTCCCGTCGCAAGACCATTGTTGCAAGATCTACCCCGAGAACTGTTTTTCCCCCGTCGCAAGCCCACCTTTAGCAAGCGAGACACCAATATTCTCTTGCGACGGCAAGAGAGCTCCGGAGCTGGGTTGACGGCAAGCTGAAACATCTCACTAAACTTACTGTTTCTTCATTCTAATTTATTTCGGTATATTTGTTTATCCAGACATTATGTTATAATTTACTTGCCTATTATTAGGAAGTAGAGTAATAAGAGCCCACAGTAACGAATATCTAATTGTTGATAATAAATTAATGTGGGACAGTACGCTTGGTTAGATTTTGTCCACAAAACAACAACAAACCCCAGCTTTGACTAGGCCTAGGCTATGCTATTTACTGATTGTTTTTTTCACATCAGAATTGCATTTATATAATCCTTATGATAATTAAATTGGCGGTGAATGTTACTACGATGAAATGGATGTTGTTATAGCCTAGCCTATATATTTGTAAAAAGGTGCTCTGGCTTGGAGCAAGCCTGTGTTGTTTTTCCCGTCTTGTGATGATCTTGCGACGGCTCGGTTGAGACGGTGGTCTTGCGACGGGACCGGAAAATCACGTTTTAAGTGAATTACAACAAGGAAATGGGCGTACAAGGGGGAAAAGGGATCATATCTACAATACCACTGAAGGTGTTATAGCAAGCGGGTTATAGGGTTAATATTACTTACGGCTTTCCTTGGTGTGATAGGTTCCTCATTCTTTGATCTTCCCAGACCAGTGATGTCCCCTCAACACTCCGGGAGCGACGGTGGATCCTCGTCTCTGTCGTTAGCGGGCATTACCTCGCTGGGGTCCTTTTTAGCATTCGAAGTAAAACAAAAACTTTCTAACTGGGCTTCCAATTCTCCTGTCATCCTTCCTCTGGTGCGTTCTTCCTTCTGTTGGCTTAGTGGTTGCGTTAGTTCGACGTAGTAGTGGTCGGGGTCCCTCAAGACTAGCTTCTTCAATGCTGCAAGTTCTGGTCAACCTTCAGGAAGTATTGTTATCTCCGCCTCTGGGTGAGTAGCTCTTCCGTGCTAGGGTTGGTGCAGGGTCGGTTGCTGGTAGACGAAGAAAGCCTCATACTCAAGTACTCTATGTCATCGGCGCCCAGCAAGTCTTCGATTGGATTGTCGGCATAGTTAGATCGATTAAGGGGAATAAAGAGTCTAGTGTAGGGGCCTGTGGTGGCGGTGGTGTAGTGGAGGAGGAGGTGTTGTACCAGTTGTAGGTCTGGTTCGTTCTGTTCTCCTTTCGTCGTCCAGGTACGATTAGGGGCAAAGCATTTTCCGTGTGTTTTTGTGTTTGTCCAATCGTTAGCCCTTGGTAGGCTGTTTGCTCCACCCTGACTTCATACAGGTAACTCGGCTGTCGTTTGCTTCTGGCTCCCACAGCTGCTTGTTACTACAGTGTTGGTATCGGTATCTCCCTCGTGGTGCTGGTCCAGGCAATGTTTGTCCAGGGGGGTGTATCGTGGGGTGTTTGGTTGATAGGCCAAATCGAGGGGTACTAGATGATTCTTGGCTCGCCTGGTTGAGTGGGTAGTAGTGGAAACCTGAAGGGGGGGATGGCTGCAATGGCCCAACCCCAACAGATACCTTCTCAACAAGATTAGACACTGAGGGATTTTGAGCACTTTTTGGTGAACTCAAGGGGGACAGCTAACTAACAATCATAACAATGGAACACAAGAAGGGCGAGAGCACTTACGTAATAATTAAAACAATACTGCTATTGTCAGGAGAGAACTTCACAGATCAAAGGAGTAGCAAGGGTTACTCTAGGGCAGTGCGCAATTCTAGGTTTTGTTACTTACAGAGAATGGTGGGTCGGTTGAATACCAGGCTGACCTCTGCATACCACAATTACACGAACAGGGGGTCTCGTTTCAATTCAGGGCAATGTCTGCTGGGTTCTAACTGCACTTTCGTGGGCCGACCACAGTTGGACAAACAGGGTTCTTGTCACTCTTCAGATTAGAGTGATGTCTGCTGGCCTCGGACTGTGCCCACAGATGCTGGGGTCAACCACACTTCACGTTGACTTCAGCATACCACGGTTGCACGAACGGAGGTCTCGCCACACTGAAGCGAAACTCTTACGCCACAGACTGTACTCTCTTTCGTCTTCTCTTTACTCCTTCAGCATTGTTGCGAGGTCATCTTCACATTGCTCATCGAGCTGGACAAAGAAGTCTTCAGGTTCTATGGAGACCAGGTCCTGCAGGGCTTAGAGTTCTTCATAACACTCTGGAATCATTACAAGGTCTGGATTTCTGGCTGGTTCAGAGTGGGCTTCTAGTAACTCGGGGCTCTCCTGTAGGTTGGGGCTTGGAGCTTGGGTCTGGAACTACCATGGTGATGGCAGAAAGGAGGCTCAGAGTGGTGACTGCTGTAACTGCAGTGGATAGGGAGGGGGAGAGGGTTGTCGACTCATTGGGAGCCTTATTAGTTTTGCCTGTACTGACATGGTCCTGGGTCTTTTCCTGGTCAATGTTTGCACAGTGGCCAGGAGGCCAAGAACGTGAGATTTCCTTTTCAGTTTGACCCCTTGGTCAATCACGGTCTTAATTGTCTCATGTTGTCTTCCAGGATCTTTCGTGGATCGTGATGTAGGATCTAGTGTAGTCTTAGTTGAAGGTGTGGGGGCTTCACTCTCAGGGACATTAGGGATGTCGTACTTGTGGCAGCCAGGGCATCGGCCGAGTGTAAAGGGTAGGAAGCCCAGTACGTTGTGGTCTAGAATACTGCATCTGGGGGGTAGGATATTGATTAGAAGTATGACGTTTGGAGGGCAATTGCACGATCCTAACCGTTTGGAGGGCAATTGCACGATCCTAACCACCAAGGACTCTGTGAATGGTAAGGGTGTTGCAGACTGCATACCAAGGGTTGGTGTCACGGGCGGCATAATAGGAGTTGTTGCAGGGTCGTCTCCATCGGGACTATTCCCAACAATGACTAAAAGAAATAAGAGGTCCAGGTGTCATGAAAATTATTCCAACCTAGGATTGCTGGCATCCGTCTATCTAGCATTCTAGTCCAGTAGGCCGAGTCTTTTCAAACGTCTTCCGATGACTTGGCCCACTGGAGAAAAGCCGTACCCATCATGATGAGTGTAGAGTAACAGCCCTGAGACCCATGTGCTCGGAAGTGTGACAGGCACCTTTAGGATAGCGGGGGCGCCACAGTCACATCATCTCCCTAATCCCTCCTTTAGCACTTACAAGTGTACACTCAGAACATAAGTCGTGCACTTAGGTGTGTTATGCTATCCCGAACAGATATAAATCTTCTTGCAAAATGTTTACCTATAGTCTGTTGATATAACTAATGGACCAGCAGGAACCAGAATTGACAGTGCTGCTACTCCTCCCAATATTTCTTCACTCCAGTGTTCTCTATTATCTCCAACATAGCTCTGCCCCCTCATAATCCTCTGATCCTCCCATCTAATATTGTTTAGATATAGTTTAACCAGCAGTGTTGTGTCATCTATGCCTAATATTCATCGATAGTTATTGTCTAAAGTTTCCCCATGGTTGTTTTTCTATCCATTTCCATGGGTGTCTAAATCGACTGTAATAAGTGTCTATCATTTTCCACCCTTAGACAATTATATTATATTCCAGTACTAACGTGTTCCTGGCTTTCACTTGTTTGTCCTAGAATATTGACTTGAAGTTTGGCAGCTGTACATATAAGGATAATAGAAACGTCCCCAATTATGTCTTGCTGGAAAAGGAAACTGCATAACTTCATTACCAACCCTGCAACAAAGCGTGATTAAACACATTGATGTGTAGCTACGTCCATTGAGATATTGAACTGATATATGAAAGCCACTTAAATATTGAGCACAGGAATTACTCTGTTAAAAAGTGTATGTTGCTGAGTAAGTACTCTGCATAGCTAACCTTGCAAATGTGGTGAATTATTTGTTGTTATATTTGTCGCAGTATTTGTAGAGATGCCTAACTGAACATTTTGTATCAATATGCTCATGATCTATAGAATGCACCCATCTATATTTTTTTTGATTAGACAATTGCATAACTTTCAAGCGTGGGAGTCTAGAGAATATTGAATTAACACTGAAATTGTTATGATACCGAGCTCTGACATTATGGCACACATATCGGTATTACCTATATTCATATGGCATATACAGTATACTTTTCTATCTTTTTTTGCTCGTCTTTGGATATATAAGAGAGAGACAATATACATATATATATATAGAGTATAATTATATAATATTAATTTTGAGGGTAACTACAATTCTCCGATCATAAGTTGCTTAGAATTTGTTCTAAATATAAGCCAAATCATTCAGTAAGGTAGAAGAGAAGTTTTCAAACATTTGTGCCACTTTATGATCCCAACAATAATGAAACCGGGTAGATGGGACTCGTTAGCCTTGGTCGGCAACCTATCTAGGGGAGACAACCTTATAAAAATCCGGGTGGATGGGACTCGTCAGCCTTGGTCGGCAACCTGTCTAGGGGAGTAAACCTGATACAAATCCGTACTGCTTATCTATGGGTAAGGCAGGTTAGTGGATGGACTAGCCGATCACCACTGTAGAAAAAATAGTGCTAACAAAATACACAGAGGGCCTCCGAGTCGGACGGATCCTAAATTGAGTGGTCAATCCTGTAAGTCCTTCAGTAAACTGGCTCGGGTTGTTCCCTCTTACAGGGAATTGGTCCGCTTGGGGGCATTCTGTGTATGGCCACCCTCATTAAGGGGAGTAAGGCGTCCGGCAATAGATAGATAGATAGATATGCTGTGGAAAAACAATATTTGGCCACACACACACACACACACACACGCACACACCCAGAGCTTGCCGCGCAGCTAGCTCAGTTGTATTGTTCCCGCCTGCTACCTAGCAAACCCGGGATCAAATCTTGCTGAAGTTGATAAAGGATTTCTGAAACATAGCCGACGGTTACCATCTGTCTAGAGCAAGGAAATGGGTAATTTGCACTGCAAATAATGTCTAGGAAGCGGAACAATAAGAGTTATAACGCAAATCTTGTATACTACAATAATGAGTACAATTATGAGTACACATACTTTACATACACAGAAACACACACAAATATATACCACTTCAGTAACAAGTTTCACTAGAGTTCTCGAGCTTGTACTGAAAGGTGAATAATGAATATATGATACTGGCCTGAACATGAGCTGACACACTTTTGAATATGATAGATAGGCCTAATAAGTGATTATTATTATTTATTTATTTTTTCTTGGAGAACATGAGGTCTGGTGTAGATAAGATTAATATTTATTCGATATCGTATTTAATATTCCAGACTAAATTATATAGGACAAAAACGTATCAGCTATTGTAAGCTCCTTATATATATATACTAGCAGGGGTACCCGGCGTTGCCCGGGTAATCACCATCACTACTACCACCACTACTACTACCATAATCACCATCATCAATCACTACTACCACAATCATCACAATACTACTACTACCATAATCACCGGCCTCGACCTCCCTGTGCCTCATTAAACGGCGACCTCGATTTCGGCCGCTAAATGACCTCTGATTTTGGATCTGACCTCATCCATACCCCCATTTTGGGGGGCTGCGAACAACTTTCGTTCCACATACCTTTTCGATCGGAGGCCTCATTCTGCCCCAAACTGCCATTTTTTCGCATTTTTTTTCGCTCCCGTATACTATACAAGTTCTGCCGAAAATTTTATTAAACAAAAGTGTCTCTGATTTCCACTAAACTCGCCTAAAACCATCTCCAAAGCCTGGGCTTTCCAACGGTGCCCCACACTCCCACCTGGCATCAAAACTGTGGGAGGAGTTTAGTAACAAAGGTTGGGTAGGTCGGGTAACTGACAGACAGACAAACATTGACCTTTATATATATATATATTTCTGCATACCAATCATTGTGTAACTGTGGGATAAAACTGTTATATTTGTTTGTCGTGCTTATACAGACGCTAAGCACAGTCATTAAGTGAGGGTGGAGGTTAAATACATAATTTAAACTTGGCGGATAAATTGTTCAGATAACAAATTGTGGTCATTTGCATGTTAGTAGTTCTGCAGAATCCTGTCGCCTGTATATATTATATTGCGCACATAGCCTACATACACGCAATCTTAAGGGGACATGGGTCGTTTTTCTTGTCACTTTTCTCCCTCATGTTTAGCCCCATTAATTTTCAGATGTTAAGATGTTTGCCCCATTAGTTAGTTGATTTTATAACCTTTCGCCCCATTTCTTCGTCAATATTTAGACCTTTCGTGCTATTTATGTGTCGATTTTTTTCCCTGGCGAACGATAGTGAGTCTGTAATGTTGGAAGAACCCGGCCGAATTTTTCTACCGAAAAATGTACAAATTAATCTAGAAGGGGGATCTAATGGATCTCTTTTTAAATTTGATGGAGGTCTAGGGATTAAACTAGAAAAATAATGAATACATGCAAAAATCGCCCAACAAGTGAACCATCTCCCCTTAAAGATCAATTCGAATACAGAGTGTACTATCAGTCTCACATCCTAAATGGCGACATTCCAGGCGACCATGTTGTAGGCTGACTCTGTCGTCAAGTTCTTTGTTTTTAAATCAGACCGAAGTACCTTATCCCAAGTCTTTTTAGGTCTACCCCTACGTGCAGCTACCCCCACGTTCACAGTGTGGCATTCCTCCACCCAGTTTTGATCATCCATTATCTCCACGTGTCCAAACCAACCACGTCTGCTCGTGCGCATCACTTCACTGATATTCCTATGTCCAGACACCTTCTTAGTTGCTTACTTGATACCTCGTCCCTGAGGTTAACCCCACATATCCATCTCACCATTCTCTTCTCATTCCGTTTCATTCTATTGCTATCCTCCACTTTAACCCGCCATTTCTCCAAGGCATAGGTCATCGTTTCCTAGCGCACGGGGCATACACCTTCCCTTTTAGGTGAAGTCGGATTCTTCTCATGGTTAAAAGAGGCAACAGCTCTCTAAACTTCCCCCAGCCACTTCTGACTCTAGCAATACTATCAGGTGGTTCATTAGACACTGCATATTCAAAGTCTATGATTCTCGTCAAAGGTCATCTCGACCTACTGTACACCTCTTGTGTGCCCAGTCACTAGAGACGCAACATTGAATCAAGTTAGTCCTCCCCCCCCCCCCATCCCTCAAATTGCACATGGAAAGTCATAATTTCTTTTTATAGTTATGCACCCTATTCCACCTTTGTTTTATCTATATTAACTCTTAGCCCCTTGTTAGCAATATCTTAAACTTTACCTCTGCTTCCTGTGCACTATCTGCAATGCAAACTAGGTCATCTGTATATAACAACTTCCATGGGAGTCCTGTTCTAAAGTTCCTTGAAAGTGCCTCCAGGAACAAGACAAACAGTACTGGGCTCAGCACTGAACCTTGGTGAACTCCAACTTTCAAATTTCAAATTTAAACCTTTATTTAGCCATTAAGGAATGCAGACACAACATATGTACATTATTTATTATGTTCTCTCTCCACTAACCAACGTTACTCCTAAACTCGATTAATCGATTAATGAAATTAACAAATACATGTGGCAGTCCGGGGATTCGAACCCAGGACGCTCACACCGAAAAGTAACACACTTATGCATTTCACCACGAAGACCGTAAATAATAAAATGGTTCTGGCTGAGCCTTTTGAGAGTGAACTCTATTAAAAAGGCACCTAATATAGTTATTAAAAGTATGTTGCACATTTACAGGTGAAGCTGTGTCATGAAAAAAAAACTTTAGATACATTCAAACTGGCAACTCTTTGCTGAGAAACTCATTCACTCTAACTGCTGCCCATGACCCCTCATACATCCTCATTATCGCACGCACCAACCACTCTTCTATTCCAAGTTTGTTCATAGCCCACTGCATATATAACTTCCCTTGGCACCCAGTCAAAGTCCTTCCCAAAGCTTACAAATACAAGGTATAACTCTAAAAACCTCTCCTGTAGTTGCTTAAGAATAAAGATAGTATCGGTTGTGCCACGTTCGAGTATAAATCCGAACTGCATGTCACTATTGGCAACACTTTTCCTGGTCATGCATTCAAAGACCATTTCGCTGACTTTCATGACTTAATCGAGCATTTTCAAACCCCAATAATATCCCCTGTCTAATGCCCCTTTCCCACATGTGCGACCTCATACTATTTTCGTTGCCGAGGACGTAGTCTTGTCAATTCGCAAGGAATGTGTGCGACGTCTACGATTTTGACCGTTAAAAACCGTTGACAAGTTTACACCCGGCGACGACGTCGCCGATGGGTAAGCCGTAATCGGCGACATTATGCGATACCATCGGCAAATTGAGCGATGGTTCGCCGATGACCTCGGCGAGAACTGTCACATTTGAATAAAATATTGCGAAATAATGCGAAGGATGAACGAATCCTCGGCGAACTAAGCGATGGTTCGGCGAATACCTCAGCGAGATTATCCGAAAACTTTTTGCATATATTTCATGGCAAAACATAAGAACATAAGAAAACAGGAGTCTGCAGAAAGCCGATCGGCCCAGAAAAGGCAGATCCCTGTCACACCCAACCCCAATTACAAGGCCTAATTATAGACCCAACTCACTAATGCCTTGAGGACTGACCTCACCAAAACGGTCAGAGATCGACACAAGATTACGGGGTCTGCAGAGCACCGATTGGCCCATACCAAACAGATCCCCCCTCATACCCAACCCAACTCGTCGAAAATGTACAAATTTATCTTAAAATCGCCAAACTAATGGGCCGAACGTCATACAATATGAAAACTAATGGGGTTAACCATGAGGAAGAAAGGGGACCAGAAAAACGACCCATCTCCCCAATTCGGAGATTGGCAATGTCCGGCTTCGCCGGAGACATTTTTCTATCAAATAATGTACACATTTAGCTTGCTCTCAAAACAAAAAATATATACAGTATGTTAGCTTGCTCTCAAAACAAAAAATATATATATTGGCTCGCTACCGCTCACCAGGAAAATATTGAAACCTGGATGGGGGTAAACGTCTTAAAACAGTAGGCTGAACGGGGCCGAACGGATACAAGGCAAAGAGAGAGGGAGAGAAATAAAAAAAAAAAAACGAGGAGAGGGAGAGAAAGAGAAAACAAAAAACAGCGAGGTGGGCTCAATGTTTGCGTTAAGGCTTAAAAATTGAGCCCACCTCGCCTCTTTTAGTTTTCTCTTTCTCTCCCTCTCTCCTCGTTTTTTTTTTTTTTTCTATTTCTCTCCCACTCTATTTGCCTTGTATCCGTTCGGCCCCGTTCAGCCTACTGTTTTAAGACGTTTACCCCCATCCAGGTTTCAATATTTTCCTGGTGAGCCAACATATATATATTTTTGTTTTGAGAGCAAACTAAATTTGTACATTTTTTGATAGAAAAATTTCTCCGGCGAAGCCGGATTTCTCTATATAATGCTGGTTCGCTATCGCTTGCCAGGAAGATATCGATACTTGGATGGGGATAAACGTCTTAAACCAGTTGGCTGAATGGGGCTGAATGGATACAAACCAGAGAAAGAGAGAAAAGGAGAGAAAGAGAAAACAAAAACAGGTGAACCCCCCACGAGAGATGCATAGAAAAAAGGGTTGACAGGTTCACTATAGACCTAATCATTTTTGTTTACCCACCTCGCCGAAGGTGCTCTTTGGCCTCGGCAGGTGTGTCTTGAGCATTCCGCGACGTCGCAAGGCCCTTCGCATGCCTCGTGCGGAGCATACCCCTGGCGGGTATACTCTCGGCGAGTACTTGTGCGCACGTCGACGACTAATCGACGAGGAAATTGCCGATGACTCTTGTGCATCGTCGATATTCTCAGACCATCTGAGAGCATCGGCGAGCTGCCATGCAGCGTTGCAAAGTTTTTTTTTGTGAGAAACCCTCCGCGATGTCTCGCCGATGTCGTCGATGATCCCCGAGGGCCTCTCGGATTATTCTGCAATGTTCAACGATGCTTGCGAGGGCAATTTTGAACAAACCGAACATTTGCGACGACCCGCGTGGGTCCACGCGAGGCCGGCCGAAGCATACGATTATTATGCGAGGGTATACGTTTGTTGTCCAACATGTCACGAATATGGGTGTCGCCGGTGAAAATCGTAATGCCCCTTTCCTACTGGTGAGACAAGTCACGATTTTCGTCGCCGATGCTATCGTTTTGTCAAATTCGCAAGAATACGTGCGACCTTCACGATTTCGACCGTTACAAACAGATGACAAATTATACTGGGCGAAGATGTCGCCGATATCGGCGACGCAATCGCCGACATCGGCGATGTTATCCGGGAAGTGAGCGATGTTTCGCCGATGTCCCTCTGCGAGGCATTTTTTTAAGGCACAAATTCTTGCGATTCATCGTCGACTTCGGCGTTGGCATCGCACATATGTCGGCGAGATCGGCGAGGTATGCGCAGCTGAGCGAATGTAATGTGAATGTGCTAATTGCAGAGTGGAATTAGCATATCACACCAAACTAATGGACCGAACGTCATAAAATATGAAAACTAATGGGGTTAACCATGAGGGAGAAAGGGGACCAGAAAAACGACCCATCTCCCCTTAATTCGGAGGTTGGCAATGCTTCGCCGGAGACATTTTTCTATCAAATAATGTACAAATTTAGCTTGCTCTCAAAACAAAAAATATATATGTCGGCTCGCTACCGCTCACCAGGAAAATATTGAATCCTGGATGGGGGTAAAAGTCTTAAAACAGTAGGCTGAACGGGGCCGAACGGATACAAGGCAAAGAGAGAGGGAGAGAAATAGAAAAAAAAACAAAAAACGAGGAGAGAGAGAGAGAAAGAGTAAACTAAAAAAAACGTAACGCAAACATTGAGCCCACCTGCTGTTTGTTGTTTTCTCTTTCTCTCCCTCTCCTCGTATTTTTATATTTCTCTCCCTCTCTCTTTGCCTTGTATCCGTTCGGCCCCTTTCAGCCTACTGTTTTAAGACTTGTATCCCCATCCAGGTGTCGATTTCTTCCTGGCGAGCGATAGGGAGCCAGCATTGTATGGAGAAATCCGGCTTCGCCGGAAACATTTTTCTATCGAAAAATATACAAATTTAGCTTACTCTCAAAACAAAAAAATATATATATATATATATGTCCGCTGAACATGATGGCGGTGTTTAGATTATTCTATCATCATTATTGGATTTTATAGAAATAAATCTATAACGATAGTTTTTCGCTCTTATAGAATCCATTCCGCAGCAAAATATTAACTCTGTCTGTTTTCACCAATAATAACTGCTTTTTATATTATTTTGTTTTCATGAACGGCAAGAGGAAAGGTTATTCTATAAGATTTCATCAACAACAACAACAAAAATAACAATATGTGGAATTTCACCGTAGGTGAAAGATATCTCACTATAGGCCTAATAATTTTGTTTTACCCACCTGCCGAAGGTGCTCTTTGGCATCGTCGATGTTCCCCCAACATCTGAGAGCATTGACCGAAGGTGCTCTTTGGCATCGTCGATGTTCTCCGAACATCTGAGAGCATCGGCGAGCGGAGCATTGGTGAGCATCCATGCAGGTTGCAAAGTTTTTTTTATGCGAAACACTCCGCGATGTCTCGCCGATGTCGCAGATGATCGATGATCGCAGAAACCCTTCGGCGATGCTCGACGATGTGCTTGCGAGGGTAACCGATCATCGTGAGTCCTCGTCCAAAATTTTGAACTGTGCGAACATTGTGCGACGGCGACGGACGACCCGCGAGGGCCCTTGCGAGGCCTGAGAGGCCTTGAGAGTCAAACGATTTTTTATGAGAGATGTTGAGACATGTCACGAATGTGCCAATTTATTGGTTTCGGCTACGAAATCGTGACTTGTCTCACCAGTGGGAAAGGGGCATAAGGAATCACTCTTGCCTTTATATATATTTATTATCACACTTTTCTGCCATGCACCATGGATTGTTTCCTTCCTTATGATGGCATTAATCAGCTCTGTGACCAATTTTACACAAATATCTTCAGCTGCCTTTAGGATCTCAGAAACTATGCTCGAGCTCCTAGGAACTTTCCCGGGCTTCATTCCATCTATATGAATGTTCACGGTGTCACACTCTATCAAAGGCGCCTTGTATTGGGGCTGCAGTACTTATCTGTTCTTTATTCTATGCAAACTTCACATTTAGCTATCTTTTATAAAGTGCCTTTTTTGTGTTAAGCAGTCAAACTACTTCATTATTTATACATCATTCACCCACAGCTTCCTTGCTACAGTCCCTCACACTCCTAGCTAGTTTATAAATCCCATTGTTATTATTTGTGCTACACACTTGTTCTATTGCAATATCCTCTATGGTTTTCTTTGCCCTGTAGACCTCTTTTCTAGCATTACTTTTGGCAGTCAGGTATTCTTCTCTGCTTCCACCTTCCTTCCATAATTTGAAGCATATTTTCTTCTCTTTGACTGCAGTTTCGACATTGTTGTTCCACCACCAGGAAAACTTATGTCTCGGCGGCCATTTAGTTTTACCACAGGCTATGTCTGTGGCATCAAGGAGGCTGCATTCTTTAAAGTTATATTTGCTATCAACGTCAGCTGGCCTAGTACCAACACTTCTTTCAATTTCTTTCATTTCGTTGTGAAGTTTGTCTCTGTACTTCTCTTTTTCTAACACCCATACTTTCTTTTTGCCAAATGTACTTTGTTTCTCATAGGAACTCTGCTAAGACATATATCACACACTAGGAACTTGTGTTAGGGGATGCATTCTTCATAGGAAATCCTGCTACCACATTGATACTACACTAAATATGAGAACTACAATGCAAAAGATAAACGTTTTTAAGGAAAGCAAAAAAATAAGTTTATGTATATTTAGATAACCTAACTACCCTAACCTAACAAACTAAGGTTATAATTATTAAGTTAGGTTAAGGGGGGTGACCTGCTTTTTTTTATTTCTGTCCTTTTCTCTCTTTTTCTGGCTTGTAACCATTCGGCCCCATTCAGCCAACTATTTTAAGACGTTTATCCCCATCTAGGTGTCGATTTCTTCCTGGCAAGCGAGCCAGCATTATATGAAGAAATCCGGCTTCGCCGGAGACATTTTTCTATCGAAAAATGTACAAATTTAGCCTGGTGTCAAACAAAAATAAAAAATATGCTGGCTCGCTACCGCTCACCACTAAAATATTGACACCTGGATGGGGATAAACGTCTTAAAACAATAGGCTGAATGGGGCCAAATGGATACAAGCCAGAGAAAGATATAAAAGGACAGAACAAAAACAGGTCACCCCCCTTAATGTATCGTTATGTAAAACCAGTTCCACTATTGGGAAAATAAGTAACCAATGGCAGAGATAGAGCAGCGAGATCATTAATCAATATTAATATTATGTTTTCAACTATAGGTATGCTTTTGTTTTCCCATAAACTAAACCAGTAAAGTCTATGTGAAAACAAGGGTAGGTATATACAATATAAACTTCCTCGTAAACCAATAGATCTGTCGTTGCTTGTTTTCCTTTGTACTCGTGTGTAATGTTTGGTCGTATTGACATAGCATATCCGCACCAATAAGGTTAATTTCTTATAGATTAACCCTTACTGTACCGGCTACGTCTTTTTAACCCTTTGAGTATCAGCGACGTGGGTTATGTTTAATTCTAGCTATATTTAGACGATATTATGCAGCTTAGAAAGGATCTGTGATAGTCATAAGAGTTGATTGAGATAGTTTGAAGCCTTGTTATTTGCTAGAGGTCCTTCCTGAGCTGAATAAAATCGTCCAATAGTTGACAGAATACGATTAAAACGACGTCACTGGCACTGTACGGGTTAAGGGGAGGTATTTAGTTTGTTCCCTACTTTTTCATCAAGCTTAAAATTACATCCCCTAGACCCCCTTTCAAGATAAATTTGTACATTTTTCGGTAGAAAAATGTCCCGGCCGGAGGCCGGTTGGTCTTAAATTACAGGCTCGCTATCGCTCGCCAGGAAAAAATCGACAACTTAATGGCACGAAAGGTCTTAAAATTGACAGAAATGGGGCAAAAAAAAAAAAAATATCCAAACTACTAGGGCGAAGGTCTTAAAATCTCAAAAGCAATGGGGCTAAACATGAGGGAGAAAGGCATCCAGAAAATAATCCTTCAAGTGGAAATCTTCCCTTAACAGTATTCTTGCTATATTTAGTCGCTTTTGTGCAGTTTAAGAAGGATCTGTGGTAGCAAACAGGGTTAAGTGAGATGGTTCGAAGCCTGTTAACTGCTGGAGGCCCTTTCGAAACTTAATAATATAATCATTAATTGAGTTTAGATGTGAAGTTAGTTGGTGGAAAAAATATAATAATTAACCAAAATAAAATATAAAATGCGTTGCCGGTATAGAAACCATCAATGAAGGTTGAAGACAATTAAGCCGGTATCACACGAGCGCTTTTCCCCTCAACATTTATCCTCAACACTGGTCTGGCAGCTTCTGAGGTTAAAATTTAACATATTATGTCGGTTACCTAAATTTATCTACCAGCAGTCTTAGTTTCCGATACCAGTGCAAAATACTCCCTAAATGTTGCCAGAAAAATGTTGATCAAGGAATGTAGAGTATAAAAGCTCTCGTGTGATACCGGCTTTAGTGACTTGCACGACACCATTGAGAAAGCTGAGTTTGTGTTTAAGGGGAGATGGGCTGTTTTCTGGTAGCCTTTCTTCCTCATGCTTATCCCCATTAGTTTTGACATTTTAAGACGTTTGCCCCATTGGTTTGTCAATTTCAAAACCTTTCGTGCCATGTAGGTGTCGATTTGTTCCTGGCAAGCGATAGCGAGCCTGTAATTGTGGAGGAACCGGCCTTTGGCCGTGAAATTTTTCTACCGAAAAATGTACAAATTAATCTCGTAAGGAAATCTAGGTAATAAAGGGGTTAATTGTATGGAGTATCAGTACCGGTAATTATTATGGTGGCTCAAAGGATGGCAGTTCCATTTTAATTATGATTACGAAAGGCTTTTGGAAGGGAGTGAAACCTTGTATATATTGGAATTTCAAGATTTACTAATGGAAGTTTCGTAAATTATATACTTTGGGTAGCTGTAAATTATATACTTTGGGTAGCTGTAAATTATATACTTTGGGTAGCTGTAAATATTTTCGGAGTATATAATTTTTGGTTAACCCCTTCAGCGCGATGTCGTTTTTTTTACCTCTGATTCTGGCTAAAATTCGATGATTTTTCAACAGTTTAAGGGGAGGAATTTAGTGTGTTCCCTAGACCTCCATCAAGCTTAAAATTACACCCCCTTGAGTCCCTTTCAAGATAAATTTGTACATTTTTCGGTAGAAAAATGTCCCGAAGGCCGATTCCTCTTAGATTACAGGCTCGCTATCGCTCGCCAGGATAAAATTGACACCTGAATGGCACGGAAGGTCTAAATATGGGGTGAAAGTTCTTAAAATCGCTAAAATAATGGGGCAAACGTTTTATAATATCAAAATCAATGGGGCTAAACATGAGGGAGAAAGGGGTCAAGAAAAAAATCCCTCGAGTGGAGATCTCCCCTTAAGATTAAGGACCTATGTCTTGATAGCGTAATGCATAAGTGCGCGGAATTTCGATGTGAGTATCCTAGGTTCGAGTCCTTGGAGTGTCACATGTATTTGTTGATTTCATTAATTGAGTTTAGAGGTGAAGTTGGTTGGTGGAGCAAACATAATAATTCAAGAGGGTATAATTATTGAGGTCGGATTTACCCCTTCGAGTCCTAGAGGTAGATTATACGCTACTAAAGAAAATCGTCTGGTGGTAACCAGGATGTGATGATACAAACAACGTCATTGTGGTGAAGGGGTTAATTTGGTGTGCACTGGGTTTACAAATGAACACCCTCGTAAGGATTAAGGGGAGTTACCGTTTTTTTTTTTTTTTTTTTTTTCTCTCCTTTTCTCTCTTTCCCTGGCTTGTAATCATTCGGACCCATTCAGCCAACTGTTTTAAGACGTTTATCCCCATCCAGGTGTCGATTTCTTCCTGGCGAGCGATAGCGAGCCAGCATTGTATGGGGAAATCCGGCTTTGCCCGAGATATTTTATTATCGAAAAATGTACAAATTTAGCTTGCTGTCAAAACAAAAATATATATATGCTGGCTCGCTACCGCTCGCCAGGAAAATATTGACACCTGGATGGGGGTAAACGTCTTAAAACAGTAGGCTGAATGGGGCCGAATGGATACAAACCAAAGAGAGAGGGAGGGAAAGAGAAGAAAAGCGAGGTGGGCTTCCTTTAAAAAACAGTTTTGTAGATTGATAAGTATATACAAAAACAATCTTTCTCTGAAGGACCGATTATCCCCCTGGCCCGTGGACTACAACACGATACCAAGGTGGCTCTCATGTGTTATAAACTTAAGGGGAGGTTTTTAGTTGGTTCCCTAGACCTCCATCAAGCTAAAAAAAAAAAAAAAAAAAAAAAAAAAAACACTCCCAAGATAAAACAAACCACAAATTGTAATGTTTTCGGCAGAAAAATGTCCCGCCCGAAGGCCGTTTGCTCCTAAATTACAGGCTTGCTATGGCTCGCCAGGTAAATACCGACACCTAGATGGCACAAAACGCCTTAAATTTCACAGCAATGGGGCGAAGAATCTTAGAATCGCCAAACTAATGGGGCGAACGTCTTAAAATTTCAAAACTAACGGGACTAAGCATGTGGTAAAAGGGGGTCCAGAAAAAAAACTCGTTAGTTACAATCTCCCCTTAATAACAGGATATCAAGTTCACTCCAGCCTTAACTCAGATTGCCAGCCTTGTATCGGGACCTGAATTACCTGAATGATAATTACAATGTCCTGGCCGAACTAAGAACCATGCTCGTATGGATTTATTACCGACACTCAGCCGGCAGGGTTTACGAGAAATATTAAGGGAGCCCACCTCGCTTTTTTTTTTTCTTTCTCTCCCTCTCTCTTTGGCTTGTATCCATTCGGCCCCATTCAGCCTACTGTTTTAAGACGCTCACCCCCATCCAGGTTTTAATATTTTCCTGGCGAGCGGTAGCGAGCCAGTATATATATATTTTTGTTTTGACAACAAGCTAAATTTGTACATTTTTCGATAGAAAATTTTCTCCAGCGAAGCCGGATTTCTCCACACAGTGCTGGCTCGCTATCGCTTGCCAGGAAGAAAATTACACCTGGATGGGGATAAACGTCTTAAAACAGTAGGCTGAGTGGGGCCGAATGGATACAAGCCAGGGAAAGAGAGAAAAGGAGAAAAAAAAAAAAAAAAAACGGTGGCCCCCCCTATTGAAGATACGACTTATGGGGGTAGGAAGAATGTACAGTTGGTGTCAGTAGTTGAGCATCACCTTCATAACTCCGAATTAACGTTTGCCTTTAAGTTTTAAGAGTAATAACTGCATAACAAAGTTGTGCTGGTAGGCTGCGTGTGAGCCAATCATCATTCTTGTAGATATTCAGTAAACAAATATTTAAGGGTCGTTCTTCTGGTCTCCTTCCTCCCTCTTGTTTAGTCCCATTTTGTTTGAGATTTTTAGACGTTCGGCCCATTTATTTGGCGATTTTAAGACCTTTCGTCCCAATTCGTTTTAAATGTAAAGACATATCGTACCATTTAGGTGTCGATTTTTTCCTGGCGAGCGATAGCGAGCCTGTAATTGTAAGAGGAATCAGCCTTCGGCCAGTACATTTTTCTACCGAAAAATTTACAACTTTATCTTGAGGGGGGGGGGGGAGGTCTAGGGGAGGTTTTCTAAGTTTGAGGGATGTCTAGCGAGGAAACTAAGAATTTATGAATGCATGAATTTATAAGCCAAAAAAGCAGTCAGTGTCCCCTTAACTTAATAAGAAAACGCAGCTCATAGTTGTAATTGAATTATATTAGATTTATCCACAAGTCTGCAATCGTATCCAAAGACCCAGGACCCATAACTATTATATACACTAATGTTCATATTAATGGTTTATATATATACACTAATGTTCATATTAATGGTTTATACTATATGTGTGTATATCCCAGGTGTTTTAAACCCTTCATTCAGGTGTATATATATATATATATGGCTACATTGATCTTATACCTAAAACAACTTGAGTTAAAGGGGAGTCACCGGCTTTTTTTTATCTGTCTCTCCTTTTCTCTCTTTCCCTGGCTTGTATCCATTCGGCCCCATTCAGCCAACTGTTTTAAGACGTTTATCCCCATCCAGGTGTCGATTTCTTCCTGGCGAGCGATAGCGAGCCAGCATTGTATGGAGAAATCCGGCTTGCCGGAGACATTTTTCTATCGAAAAATGTACAAATTTAGCTTGCTGTCAAAACAAAAATATATAGTGCATATGCTGGCTCGCTACCGCTCGCCAGGACAATATTGACACCTGGGTTGTTGTTTTTTTTTTTTTTTCTATATTCCAACTTACTTCCTCTCGCACATAGGCTGAGAGCCTTAACATTCACCGCTTTACAATGAACAGTGAAGCCCGTGAGGTCTTGTTCCAGTCTAGGGAGTGAGACATGTGAAGCATGTAGAGTACAACGAGCACCTGCCATCTTGCCTTCACATGAGGCACGGTGCTCACTCATGGCCCGAAACGACCCCATCTCTGAAGCCACCTCGTTCCCGTGCTTCACTGTCTCACCCCCTACACTCGGACTTTCACACTTACACACACACACAACGCCACCTGTTGAGCAGATAACTCACCAGGCATTGCACCCCTATAGCATATTTTGAATATGGGAATATTCATACAGTGCTATTTAATCAGGGAACAATGAGGGTATTTTATTGACGTTTCGGTGGGCTTGTGGTAATGCACTGATACTAGGTACAGCACAAATTCCATCCCAATAATATCTTCCCATTGATACATCGGGATTTGAACCTGGGACCTTTGGATTACCAGACCAGTGGCAAGACCACTCCACCACCATACCATAGGTAAACCTATTAAAATAATAGGCTGAATGGGGCCGAATGGATACAAGCCAAAGAGAGGTAGAGAAAGAGAAAACAAGCGAGGTGGGCTCCCTTAAAGCAGGAACCAAAAAGCCCCAACACCACTTCTGCAGGCGACTGAGGTACCCACAATTAATTTGATTGGATCTCGGATGCCTATCACCTCGCAAAATATTATCCCTGCAACGTTTACGAAATAGCTACCTGTGGCCTTAAGGGGAGACTGGCCGTTTGTTTGGTCAATTAATTCATTTATTCATGTATTTATTTAGTTTCCTCCCTAGACCTCCATCAAGCTTAGAAAACACCCCCTAGACCCTCCCTTCAAGATAAATGTGTACATTTTTCGGTAGAAAAATGTTCCGGCCAAAGGCCGGTTCCTCTTAAAATTGCAGGCTCGCTATCGCTCGCCAGGAAAAAATCGACACCTAAATGGCACGAAAGGTCTTAAAATTGACAACTAAATGGTGCGAAATTTTTAAAAATCGCCAAACTAATGGGCCGAACGTCTTATAATCTCAAAACTAGTGGGGCTAAACATTAGGGAGAAGGGGGTCCAGAGAAACGGTCTGCCTCCCCTTATTAAGCTGATAACTGATGCTGGTACCCTCTTCATACTTGCCTATTAATTATTCTTCTGGTTCTTTCTCTTCTGGTTTGTGTTATCTTCGTATTCCTCTCACATCTTTTGGGCGAATCATCTTTTTCGTCTGCGTTCTTTTCTTCTTTATAATTATCCTTCTTCCCTCTCTCTCCTCCTCCTCTTCTGTTTATCTTCGTTGTTCTTCATCCTCTGGCTTCTCCCATCTCTTTCTTGTTTCGTTCACTTTTTGTTTACTTCCTAATCATCATCCCCCATCCTTGTCCTCGAAAGCTATCTCAGCCTCTTTATGATGTATGCTTAATAAATTATTCTTTATAAATAATTAACCTTGCTTAATAAATTATTCTTTATAAATAATTAACCTGGCATAATTTCCAGCATGTATGGTGTATAATCGTGATAATGAATACAATACTCAGCCCTAGTGTACTCTCCATAGATAGGATATAGATAAATACTGGGTCGTTGTGCTATGTTAGGTTTAGGATGGTTCAGTTTTTGCTAGATTTTTTTCATTTATTTTTTTATTTTTTTAGTTTTCTCTCTGGACATCCATCAAACTTAAAAAAACATCCATCAGATCCCCCTTCTAAATTAATTTGTACATTTTTCGGTAGAAAAATGTCCCGGCCGAAGGCCAGTTACTCTTAAGATTACAGGCTCGGTATCGCTCGCCAGGAAAAAATCGACACCTAAATGGCACGAAAGGTCTTAAAATTGACAACGAAATGGGGCAAAAGGTATTTAAATCGCCAAGCTAATGGGCCCAACGTCATAAAATCTGAAAACTATTGGGGTAAGCACCAGAAAAACAGCCCATGTCCCCTTAACCCTCCAACCCCGGCTAGGGTAGATCGTGACTGTACTCTGTGTCCGGGGGTTTTGAGGAATTTTGGTCCATGTTGATTCACCTGTTACTCCTGAAATACATGACACAAAGTTATAAAAAAAAAAAAAAAGTGTTGCACAAACCTTCATGTGTAGAATGCCGTTGAGTAGAGGTCTCTAGCCCAAGTGATTGCATAATGGCGAGCGCGGGAAGTTGAGTGATTTTTATGCGGGAAAATCTTCCCGCGTTCGGATGCGTCGCCTTGGCCCAGGCCCCGGCTTGGCTAACCTACTGCGCACTTAGCCACTCGGTAGCGCCAGAGGTTTTACCTCCCGGAGGCGATTTTATTATTGATAGTGATGTTATTATAGTTATTTGGAGTCCAATTATATAAAATATGTGTATTAGGCTATCATTGTCACTAATATTTCACATTTTCACTCGATACCGTAGTTTTTATGAGTAATTGAGGCTGGTTATTGTTTTATTAGGCAGTGATTATTCGTTATCACAGGTGTTTATTATACTTTGGCCATCTAATATTAGTTCGTGTGTCACTTTCACTTTGGTAAATATGCTTGAGAGAGTCACTGTCACTGATAATGCTCATTTTCACTTGATACGGTACATTTTATTAGTAATTGAGGTAGGTTATTGTTATATTAGGCAGTGATTATTCGTTATCACAGGTGTTTATTATACTTTGGCCATCTAATATTACTTCGTGTGTCACTTTCACTTTGGTAAATATGCTTGAGAGAGTGTCACTGTCACTGATAATGCTCATTTTCACTTGATACGGTACATTTTATTAGTAATTGAGGTAGGTTATTGTTATATTAGGCAGTGATTATTCGTTATCACAGGTGTTTATTATAATTTGGCCATCTAATATTATGTCATGTGTCACTTTCACTTAGGTAGATGCTTTGTAAACGTTTTATATACAATTTATTGTGTCTTTTTTCACTTATTTATATATGTTTTCATAATACATGACTTTTTTATCACAATACATTGTTTTATTTCCACTTGTTGCCTATATACATACATATTGTCAGTCTTTGGTACTTTCACTAGGATTATTAGTTTAGTACTCCTGCTTGGTGTGGTATTCAGCAAAGCACGGTATAGCACATAGTGACAGCTGGCACTCCACACACTGCATGGTGGTCTTTTTCTGCTTCCTCGGCCTCACCTGGCTGTTCCAGCAGACATGGCACAGCCTTCTGCTAATGGTGACTCCATCTCGTTGCAGAGGCAGGTAACCGAGCTTGTGCACATTTAGATACTGTGCACACTGCATACGGTCCTGAACGGGGCGCCCAGGTTGTGCCACTGCCCTCTGTGGCGTAGCATACCTGTCCAGGAGCTCCACCAACACCTGTTTTTGGAACCTCCGCAGGCTACCGAACTTCCTGGGTGTGTGCGCGGATTCCGAAGCCTGTAGATAATTGTAGGCATTCAGCATTGACCATGTCCACCATGTGCAGAAAGAACTTTTTGTACCATCTGCACGAGGTACGCAGACAGTCGATGAAGCCTATCTGCATGTCGGACTTGTCCACCAGCCTCATATTTATGTTGTAGTCCATTACAGCATCGGGTTTGGTCACCATGACTTGGGTGCGGCGATCCACCGTGCCAATCTCAACCATTTCCCCCTTGTGGACGGTGCTCAGGAGGTTGACCTTCCGCTGGTCTTGCCAGTGAATAGCCAGAATGGGTCCCGACTTCTTCTTGAAGACATCGCCTTTCTTGGTTTTTTAGGATGGGAAAGTTGGCATGCCCTTCCTTTTCGCTGTAACTGTGCCTACAGTCCCCGACTTGCGCTGATGGAGGTACTTTGGGAGAGTGGGGGACGTGTAGTAGTTGTCCGTGTAGAGGACGTGATTCTTCTGGAAGTACCGGTTCATCATGGCTTGAACCACTGCTCCGCCAAAGCCAATGAGGGGGTCTATTTCCACGTCCTCTTCCTTCCCGCTGTAGACCAGGAAGTCCAGGACATAACCAGTTTGGCAATCGCACAGCACAAAGAACTTTATACCAAAGCGATGTCTCTTTGAGGGGATGTACTGCCTGAAGCTCAGCTTTCCCCGGAACAGCACAAGAGACTCGTCAATACAGACGTTGCAGAAGGGCGTGAAGTATGACTTGAAACGTTCTCGCATCATCTCGTACAACGTCCTAATCTTCCACAGCTTGTCAGAGAGATGCATGTCGGTGTTGGTGACAAGATGGAGCGCTCCGAGGATGTCGAGGTACCGGTCCGAGAGATGTATTTCCCGAAGGCAGGGGTGGATATAAGATCTTTGGTGATCCAATAGTCAGCCAACCTGTGCTTCTTACATGAGGCATTAGCATGGTGATTGCCAGGAACACCATGAACTCGGATGAGTCACTGGGGTCCACCGCTTCATGTGGCCCTTGGTCACCTTGCCAAAAAAGTTCACCTGGATTTGGTGGTGCTTGTTTGTCTCTTCTATGACAAACTCAGTAACCTCCTTATCAAAAAATGCCTCAAAAAGCTCATGTGGTGGAGCATTGGGGCCTGTGGGGAAAACTTGGGGTAACTCCTGAACCCTCCTGTACCTCATCAAAAGGGGTTACATCAGGGTCATTCACTTCATCAGCAGCCACATCCTGCCAGTTGAAAATATAAAATGGGTCCTGCTGGCGACGCTGACGAGGAGCTGCAGCTGGGGCAGCACGCCCACGAACTTTGGCGGCGCGCACCCTAGGGCGGCCAGGAGCGCGACGGCGCCCAGGCCCAGCCCGGCGGCCAGGGCGGCCAGGAGCACGACGGCCCTGGGCAAAGCGTCTGGGTTGAGGGTCGTCGATGTCCATAAAGTCATCGTCGTTGTCGTCAGAGCCGTCATCTTGCCCTGACGGTGGACCCAGGTAATCATGGCCAGAGTCATCTGTGAGGTGCCCTTCATCTTCAGACCCCCATCATAATCTCGCGGGGAACGAATGATGCGTGGGCGGCGTGTAGGTCGGCGAGGTGGGGAAGGAGTGGCAGGTGAGGCTCTGTCATCTTCATGCAGAGGTTCGGGGCTCCTTGGCCTACGACGATTCGTAGACAGCACTGGGTCAGTGTCTGTAGGTGCAGGTATGGATGCGAGGTCAAAAACATCGTCAGGAACCTCTGTTGTAGGCTGGAGAGGTGGGGTGGACCCTGGGGAAACTTGCGGCGGGGTATGGCTGGGACCGGCAGGGGTGGAAGCCGCGGGAGCCTCGAACAAAGAGCGCCTACATTGTAGCTCCTTTTTTCACATATTTTCTCCCTTTTCCCTTTAGGTAGTAGTATGTCTCCTCACGGGGGAAATAGGGGGTAAATAGGCCGAAACTGGGGGGTCCCCAACCCTAGGCAGTGCTGGTGGTGGTGGGGAAGAATGGCGGGCGCACTGGGGCAACTCAGGTGGCGAGGGTAGATGAGGAAGACAATGGCGGGACAACCACACCCTCACGCTCAGCCTCACTGGCACCCTCACGCACTGCCCCCACACCAAGTTTTAGCGCCTCTTCCCTGGCTGCCGCCGCCGCCTTTTCAAGAACTTGCTTCTTATAAAAGCGTATCTTGAATGGGGATTTAGCTGGCGATAGGGCTAGGTGTCGTGTCACTCAACCTAAACTTGGCAGTCGACCTAGTGCTTGTCCCATTCGCTCACTCTCACTTACACTCTCATCACCTTGCACAACTATATCACGTTCAGTACTATCATCACTTTCATCGTCATGCTCAAATCCAAACAAAATGCGCGTCTCTTTGATGAATTTCGTCTAGATCGTTCTAAATTTTCACTATAGTGAGACTGATAAGACTCGGAGCTATCACTGCCCAAGTCATCAACACTATTTTGTCCTTCACCACGTTCATAACTCCTCAAAGCTATTTCAATACCTCCGGGAGTCAAAGCATCTTGTACGTGCCTTTGCGTTAGGGCGCGACGAACATGGGCAGGCGTCGAAGGGAGCATGGAATCGGACACAGGGAATCACTTTTTGGGCTAGTATCCATGATGGCGGCAGGGTAGAGACTGTTTTGGTGGCGTACATGGTGTCTGGTGGCGTCGCCTAGCGACCACGGAACGAAATGTTTACGCGCGCCATTCGAAAGCACATACGCAAGCAATGGTACAATGTTGTACCACCCGGGTTCCTCGGGTCAAAACATAATGGTACACACGTGTACCACCCGGGGTTGAAGGGTTAAGTTGAGTAGTTAACAGATAAACCTAGAGCACGTGAGCTGAAGAGTGATGGGATTCAAGGCGCTGAGGTTTCTTGATAATGTGAATGTAAATATAATATTTGTCCTTTTTGTAATATTGCTGGATGTGGGAAGATCGTATATTCATTTTACTACTATGCATTAACCAATTATGTTGGTCAATAAAGTCAGACCTCACAACGTCTGTGCTACGTTCAGCATGTATGCGGTCAACTTTACATACTGTATATATAAGTATATAAGTATAGTGCAAGAATAGGAAAATACCGAACACTCACTAGTTCCTATACGCCAGACCCATTTTACTTAAAACAATCTCATCTTTGTAAATATATGAAACACAAGTTTCATATTTAAGTGCCTATATTAGTATGGCATATATTATTATTATATTAACTGGGAGAGAAAAAGACAAATATATGAACACAGAATATAATATATTGTACAAAAGACATACACAGGTTAATACAATCTTTACACACTCGACAAGTTAATACAGTATACCTGTACATAGGAATTTGAGGAGTGGGGAGACCATGACAGTTCCTAGCAACTCCTTGTATATGCCTAGTAGGGTGGGCTGGCTGGCTATCAGGTCAACTGAGGGATTAATTTCATTTAGCTGTGCTCATAGCCTTGGGACAGATGCTCAGTGATCCTTGCCAAATGTGTCCTGTCGCATAGGCGGCTACTCCTCCTCGTCCCTTGTTGACCTTGGCGAGTCTATTCTTCCAAGATGGGGGAGTCTGTAGGGTGAATACTGTGGTGGTATCGGCCCAGCCATCTACAGGGGAAGTTTACAACAACTAGGGAAATTATCACATAATTGTCATGGAGAAGTAGGCTATACAAGGGCGTTGGTGTCTGGGTATATTAGGGGAGGGGCTCAGCCTGCCATGATGGCATCCGAGAGTGTACTGAATAAAGGGCAACCAAGGGAAATGTTAATAGGGGTCAGGGGTTCAGGGGCCATTTTCTAGGTTGCTTCCCTTTCGTCATTGGATAGGGGCGTCGTGCTGCTGGCTCTCTCCTGAAGATGACTTTTCCGTAGGCTAGCTCTCTCTTCCAGGGTTTTAGCTTTGATTGGATTTGGGAGAGTTTTTCTGCCACTCACATATGGTTCTGCGTAGCTCCTCCTGCCACTCCCACCCGTATCCCGGATCGCATCGGAGATCGGCCCAACATTCTTGACTTATTTCTAACTTCTAACCCTTCTTATACTGTCGATCTGTTCTCTCCTTTGGGCTCCTCCGACCATAAACTTATCTCTGTCACCTGTCCTATCTCTCCAGTATGGCCACCCGATCCTCCTAGCCGGCGGCGCTTGTGGCACTTTGGCGCTGCCGACTGGGAGGCTCTCTGGCAGTACTTCTTTGATTTTCTATGGAATGATTTCTGCTTCCGTGGCCGGGGACCCTCGGAGAGTGCTGAACGCATTACCGAGGTAATCCTATCGGGCATGGAAGCATACATTCCATTCTCTTTCTCTCAGACTAATGCTAAAAAATTGTGGTTTATTCACGCCTGTTCTACTGCTGTCCGCAATAAGGAGGAAGCATTCAAACGGTACCGTCGCTTTAAAACTCAAGACTCTCATTCTTCCTATGTTTCTGCCCGGAATCAAGCCAAATCTGTTCTTCGACTTGCCAAACACTCTTTCATCAATAATAAATGTACTGAACTATCCAACTCTAGCTCTTCCCAAGCTTTCTGGCATCTAGCCAAAAACCTCTCCAACAATTTCTCTTCCTCGTCTTTCCCTCCCCTTTCCCACTCTGATGGTACAACCATCACTTCTTCCTCTGAAAAAGCTAAAATCTTCGCTCAAACTTTTGCTAGAAACTCCACCTTGGATGATTCCGGTGCTATTCCTCCCTCTCCACCCTCCTCTCTCTTACTTATGCCTAATATCCTAATCTCTTCTAAAGATGTACTTTCTACCCTCTCTGGGCTTAACACTAATAAGGCGTACGGTCCGGACGGTATTCCTCCTGTTGTTCTCAAAAACTGTGCTTCCGTGCTGACTCCCTGCCTAGGCACACTCTTTCGTCTCTGTCTATCCTCTAACGTCTTCCCTTCATGCTGGAAGTTTGCTCACATTCAACCTGTCCCAAAGAAGGGTGACCGCTCTCAACCCTCCAACTATCGTCCAATTGCTCTCATCTCTTGTCTTTCTAAAGTTTTTGAAACTATTCTTGCTTCCAAATTTCTTAAGCATTTTCTTCTCATAATCTGCTCTCAGATCGCCAGTATGGCTTCTTAAGGGTCGCTCTACTGGTGATCTTCTTTCATATCTTACTAACTCTTGGTCATCCTCCTTTCGGGACTTCGGGGAGACTTTTTCTATTGCACTAGACATATTGAAAGCTTTCGATAGAGTCTGGCACAAATCTTTAATTTCTAAACTACCCTCCTTCGGTTTCTATCCCTCAATCTGTGCCTTTGTCTCTAATTTCCTTTCCGGCCGTTCCATAGCCGCGGTTGTGGATGGCCATTGTTCACTTCCTCACCCTATAAACTCTGGTGTTCCTCAGGGCTCTGTCCTATCTCCTATTTTCTTTCTAATTTTTATAAATTATCTCCTTAACTGTACCTTAATTCCCATCCATTCATACGCAGGCGACTCAACCTTACACTACTCCATTAGTTTTTCAGAACGCCCCAGCCAGCAATCCCTTAACCTGACAAGCGCGATATAGACCTAGGGGCTAGGGTAGTTATTTGTGTATTTCTAGCCTTGGATTCTGACAGAATTCGTTATATTTACAATATAGAGCATTATTTGTTTTCGGTATGCTTTTATTTTACATATATGATGTATATATGAACCTTCAAGAGTGCTAAAATAAATGGGAAAAGCATTTGGGTGGTGAAAAACGAAGATATTGGCCACCCGGTCATAATCTCAGGCGAGAGAGAGCCACAGGCAACCCTCCTCTCTCGCTGTCTGTGAGGTAACTGAGACGAGCGGGGCGGTGTGGGCCGGTGTCTGGGTGTTACATAACGATCTTTTCTGCAACCCACTTGTGCTACATTATCGCGGGAGAGAAAAATAACCGATAAATGATGATAATAAGAGGAAAAATAGGTGATAATTGAGGAGGGGAGGGAGGGGGGAATAAGGTGGGGAAGGAGGGGAGGGGGGTGGGTGAGATTTACATGGATGAGTACTGGAGGGGAATTATCTCCCCTAGAGACAAATTCCTTTGTTTTGATAGGCCCTTTTTTTTTTTGGAAGGCTTTTTTTATGGTCTTGCTTCCGTGAGGCCTATCGCGTTCCCTATAGGAAGCCTTCCGTGAGGCCTATCGCGCTTGCCGGGTTAACGACAAACGTAATGAAGCCATAGAACTCTTAAATTCTGATCCTAAATACTATCTCCAATTGGGCAGGCAGTTTCACCCTTATGGTTCCCCACCATAGGCCTTATCTTCCATATACCCCAAGGACCTGACCCTCGGTCTTTCAACTTCTCAAACAATTCTAACTATTATGAAGTACTTGCTATAAGGTCCATTTTTATTTCCCTCTCTCTAACCATTTAGGAAATACTTGCTACAAGGTCCATTTTCATTTCTCTCTCTCTCTCTCTCTCTCTCTCTCTCTCTCTCTCTCTCTCTCTCTCTCTCTCTCTCTCTCTCTCGCTATAAGGTCCATTTTTATTTCCCTCTCTCTAACCATTTAGGAAATACTTGCTACAAGGTCCATTTTCATTTCTCTCTCTCTCTCTCTCTCTCTCTCTCTCTCTCTCTCTCTCTCTCTCTCTCTCTCTCTCTCTCTCTCTCTCCTTTTATCCTTAACATCTTTCCATCCACTTTCAATCACCGCACTAACCGTCTCATTGTTATTATTTTTTGGTTTTCTATAACTTCAGATCGCTCTTTATCATTTTAGTTATTTGTTTTTCCCTAACATCTTTCATACCCAACAAGGCCAGCCCCCTCTCCAGCTCGCTTTCTTTCTCCCTCGCCCCCGCCCCTGCTCTCTCTCCCTCTCTCTCTCTCTCTTAACATTTTGTACAATTTAAGCATTTTTCCATAACTGCTGTCCTAGATTCGGTTACCCACTGAGATCCTGGCTCTCGCTCACTCTCTGGCTCTCTCCCTATCTTGATGTTGACAGCATTATTAATATCCTACGAATTTATTAATACTCAACATCAGGGTGGCGTCGCCAGTGTAAGTAATCATAGGATATAATTGGCGTGCTTCCCTTCAATCAGTTAGATCTTTTAGTTGTACCGGTGCCCAATGCCGAGGATTTATACATTTAACCACTTAGCTTTAGGAGAAGCAGGCCAATTGCCCATCAGAAAGGTTGACTATGATATGTGCATTTTTATGCATCCAGCCAATTATACATTAATAACAACAGCAATAATCTAGATATGTGCCAGGAGAGATTTCCCGGGGTTTCTGAAACAAGGGAGACATGGTAGAGATGGAAGCACCACAGGAAGATCAGGAGGTCGGCTTGGTAGAGGCAGAGGAACGGATAATCTTGGAAGACTATGGCCTAGCAGATACTAAGTGTTTTAAGTGTGGAAAAACCAATGCAAGAAAGAATTCGCGAAAATGTTCCGGCTGTCTTAGATCTATTCATTTATCTTGTGCTAAGCTGACAAAGAAAACATCAGGAGAACAACCAAACTGGAAATGTCTCGCATGCCCAGGGCCCACTGCAGAGCCAACCGGGGCAAACACCGGCAACACCGGTCGCCGGACTTGACCAACTTGTGACCAAATGGAAAGCGTGGATCCAGGTCCTTGCCCGGGTACCTAAAGGAGCCAGAATCCAAGTGGCGGAGGCCCTTACAACCATCATAAAGCAGGCCCTACAGCTCAAGACACCCCTCGCATGGGCACGGCTCCTGGGTTTCTCCTATGCGGCCCTCCGAAAACCACCCAGAACCAACATACAAGACCATCTTCAGGTTTCACTAGCCACCAGAGTGAAACGTCAAGTAGCACAGTATATGGATGGAAACAAACTGGTGGAACCCCCCGAACGGCAACCAAACAGGGCCCAGAAGCAACAGGACAAGGAAGAGGAAGAGGCTGAACAGCTACGTAAGAGGGTCGCGGCGAAGCTGGCAGATAGTGACATCAAAGGGGCCATCAGACTGTTGTCCTCTTCAGAAGGTTTTGCTGGTCAAGGCACCAAAGTTGTTGAAGCCCTACAAGAAAAGAACCCACCTACACCTAGGGACCTAAACCTCCCCCCTGCCCCAAATGACCAGATGCGCCAACCTTTAGTTGTCACGAAGGAGCAGGTGGTTGCCGCAGTGACTTCATTCCCAGCAGGCTCAGCCGCGGGCCCAGATGGTATCCGACCCGCCCACCTCAAAGGCCTCTTGGGTCAGGGATCAGGAGCTGCTGGGGAGGCACTCTTGGAAACCCTCACCAAATTCATCAACATGGTTTTAAGAGGGGAAGTACCCCTATTTTTTGGGGCATCACTCTGTGCACTGGCAAAAAAAGATGGCAGTGTGCGCCCAATAGCAGTAGGGAACACCTTCCGCCGCCTCGCCACAAAGGTGGGTTTGAAACCACTCTCGAATGGCCTAGGTCAACACTTAAGACCAGTTCAACTAGGTTTCGGAACTCCAGGGGGGTGTGAAGCTGCTATACACGCAATCCGCACCTACCTCAGCCAAGCCCAAGAAAAACGAGTGCTTCTAAAGATTGACATGCGGAACGCATTCAACAGCATTCGCAGGGATGTCTTGCTCCGTGCAGCTCAAGAACACATCCCCACTCTGTACCCCCTACTTTGGCAGGCTTATTCCAAACCTTCAATCCTGATTTTTGGCGAGACGGTAATCTCATCAGCGACCGGGTTACAGCAGGGAGATCCAGGTGGTCCTGCTCTTTTCTCAATAGGGGTGGATGCAGCAGCTAACAAAGTAAGGTCAGAACTGAATGTATGGTACCTGGACGATGCAACCTTGGGTGGGTCAGTAGAGAACGTTCTAACCGACCTAAATAACATCGTAACTGACCTCGGCCAGGCTGGGCTAGTGATAAATGACACCAAATGTGAACTTGTCCTCCTCAACCACAAACGTGAACAAGGAGAAGAGACTCAGGCCCTGTTTCGAGGCATATTGCCAGATGTAAAGATCCTTCAGGAGCACCAGCAAACCCTATTAGGTTCCCCACTAACTCTGGCAGCAATCCCACCAGCACTTCAAGTTAAAAAGGAGGAGCTTCAACGTCTCGTGAGTCGCCTGATACACATCGATGCCCACTCAGCTCTGGCCCTTCTCAAGAACTGTTTCTCCATCCCAAAACTCCAATACCTCCTGCGCACATCGGTGACTTACACGAACAATGGTGGCCTCCAAGAATTAGACAGCATAATCCGAGAAGCAGTGACCAGCATCACCAACGTGGAATTTAAAGAACGGACCTGGACACAAGCCACCCTTCCTGTCCACCTCGGGGGCTTGGGCATACGGAGAGCCTCGGATATTGCCTCCCCAGCCTTTATCTCTTCCCTCATTGCGACCAACGACCTTGTAGTGTCCATCCTTTCTTCTCAACCCGGAATGACACTTAATGGGGACGTAACAGTAGCGATTAACACCTGGAAGGAAAGTACAGGAGTAGAGGAGGAGCCTCAGGGTACCTCCAGGAGCAAGCAGAAAGCGTGGGATACCATCTCGGCGAAGAAAACTCAAGAAAATCTCCTAACCAATGCAGACCAGGTTGCAAAAGCACGCCTCCATGCAGCCGCCCGTTCGGAGAATGGCTTGTGGTTACACGCCATCCCCATCCCACCTCTTGGAACTCACTTGGATGTTGAAGCGCTCCTGCCATCGCGCTCAGAGTGGGTGCGGCAGTTTGTCACCCACACACTTGCAAGTGTGGTGGGGGGATGGATGCTCAAGGTCACCATGCCTTGTCATGTAATTACAACGCAGGCCGCCTGCCAAGACACTCTGCACTAAATGATGTCATAAAACGGGCCCTGCAGAGTGCTAAACGTGCATCAATCCTCGAACCACATGGACTTCACAGAGAAGACGGCAAACGGCCAGATGGGATGACCACTTTCCCTTACAAGAATGGCCGGTGCCTCGTGTGGGATGCCACATGTGTTGACACTTTCTCCACAACAAACATCGCCAGAAACGCCGACGAAGCAGGTGAAGCCGCCCGGATAGCAGAAAATAAAAAGCGAGAAAAATATCACGCCATCGCCAGAAATCATCAGTTCGAGCCCCTGGCATTCGAAACTTCAGGAGTCTTCGGCCCTACCACCCTTAAGATGGTGAATGAAATAGGTCGTAAAATCAGAGAAGTTTCAGGAGAACCCCGGGAAACCCTCTGGCTCAAGCAAAGACTAGAGATGGCTATCCTCCGGGGCAATGCCACCAGCGTCATGAGCTCAGTTCGACTGGACTGGGTCATGCCACTGTGTGAGGCCCGGGCAGGAGTGGTGTATCCGTAGTCTTTCCACAGTAAGGTAAAACAAAACATAAACTTTATTTGTATTTAACATGTGTGATGCACATAAATAAAAGGGGATGTGTCGGATGGTTGAAAGCCACAGTTGCTCGCGCGTTTGGGGCTAGCAACACGTATTATGAAAAACATGTATCCTCCGTCATTCACTGTCCCCCCCTTCACTCACTCAACCCCACAATTTGCCGGAGGATAACAGGTTTTTCACAATACGTAGACGGAGGTCTTTTTAAAAAAAAAAAATTGGGGCAGAGAAAACCTTGTTACCTTTAATTTCTTCCAAAACCCAATTTCTCCATCTAGATCAGATCGCCCAGGGACTATCCTTATTCTTCAACAATACAAAAATCAACCCTTCATCTTCTCTCAATATTCTTGGTGTCTCTTTTTCTTCTGCTCTTATTTGGAAGGACCATATTACCAGTCTTGCTAAGGCAGCCTCCCTGAAGCTGGGTTTTCAACCGCCTTAGGGGGTTCTTTTCCCCAACACAGCTTCTTGCTCTGTACAGGGGCATAGTGCGTCCTTGTATTGAGTATTGTTCACATGTGTGAGGAGGTTCCTCTCACACCGCTCTCCTAGGACAAAGTTGAAAGGAAAGCTTTCGTATCATTAAACTCCCGTCCACTCACCAACTCTCTGCAATCTCTCTCTCTCCGCCGCAATGTTGCATCTCTCTCGCTATTCTATGCTACTATAATAATCAGTGTTCCTCAGAGCTTTCCCAGTGCATACCACCTCCTTTACGTAGGGCACGTGGTACCCGTCTTGCAACTCAATCCCACCCCTACTCTGTGCGACTCTCTAAACCAAGAGTGAAACGTTACTCTCAAACTTTCTTCTACTCAACAGCTGAGCTCTGGAACTCTCTCCCAGAATCAGTCTTTCCCTCTTCCTATGACTTAAATTGCTTCAAACTCCATGTGTCCAGGCATTTTGGCTCGATCGTCCCTTGATTTTGGCCCTGTCACTCTTTCAACTATGGGGGAGGCACTCGCTATAGGCAATTCTGCCTTTTGCCTCCCTCAATCACATAGAAAAAAAAAAAAAAAAAAAAATCACGACATAGATGCTCGAAGTAATCATCTTGGGGATATAGGAAGTTGAGCGGTACTTTTAAAAGTAGACAGAATGGATAAAAAAATACCATCTGAGAAGGAGCACTTTATTGACATTTCGCAGAGTGACCTGAAAGAGCTATCTGCAAAACGTTGTCAATAAAGTGCTCCTCCTCAGATGGTGTTTTTTATCCATTTAGGAAGTCTTTTATCCCCTGCAGCTCCAAACAGTCTTCGCTGTCCTCCTACAGGTCAGTTGGCGGTGGATTAGAGATGTCTGATATTTGTCTTTCTCTTAAGGGCTTGCCAGGCCAGTCTAGAGCATTCATCTTCCACAGTTGTTCTCAGAAGTCCTTAATGCATTCTGATGCAGGGGAGGTCTGGTACTGCTGAATGTACAGAGAGGTGAGAGGCGAGCAAGTTCTGAAGCCGTGACAAGCGTACCAACTTGTGACTTATGAGGAGGTTTACCCCCGGCCTTGATCAGGGGCGTGTGTGGTGGTGCTTCTGTCCTGGGGAATCCGGCCAATCAACGATCGTCTCGGTTCCTAATTGGGCGACGGGCACTTGGCGATGTTCGGGGGCTTCAGCCATAGTGACAGGAGGGGCACTGGTTCAAGGACTGCATCTGCAAAGACAATGTAATTCATGTCAACCTCCTTCATATAACGGGTGATCTCCTGGTGAAGTTGGGAGCAGATGAGCCTCGCTTCGGACTCGGCGGGTGTGGGTCGTTGATGCTGCTGGGGGCGTAGAGGGTGCTGCTGACTCTTATGATATGGTCTCACAGTACCCTCGACTAAGATCTGATCCGATCCTCAACATTTTGCCTTTCCCAGACTTGTTGAGCAAGAGATGGCACTGCTCACGTGAGATTAAACTCACAAAAATAGACAACCAGTGTTTGCCACTGAATCTCTTTAAGGGATACTAGTACAAGAGTTAAGGGGGAGGTAGTTGCTTTTTCTAGACTCCATTCTCCCTCAGGTTTAGCCCCATTAGTTTTTTTATGTTAAGACGTTCACCCTATTAGTTTGTAGATGTTAATCTTTTTCGTTCCATTTCTCTATCAATTCCTTTCGTGCCATTAGGTGTTGATATTTTTCCTGGCAAGCGATAGCGAGCCTATAATTTTGGAGGAACCAGGCTGGGAAATTTGTATTAATTACATATTAATCTTGTAATGGGATCTTGGAAATGTTATTTTTTTTTACTTGATGGAGACCTGTGGAGGACAATAAAATAATAATACAATAATTTATAAATAAATAAGTAAACATCTAAATATCTACATAAACAAATTAGTAATACTTACCCCATTAAAGACATGCTTTTTGTTAAAGGTGGTGGTGCATGGGTTGAGATAAACATGGAGTCATAATCGCCAACCTGCACATAATTATCTTGCAAAATGCAATGTCACTGAAATAATGATTAACAATGGTATAAAGGATTTTATGGATCATCTACACCGGACCTCTGACGTCATAGTGACGTCCTCATCCTAAACTGGATGGTGGAATTACACTCCTATGATGTCACAGGTCCGGTGTAGACGATTCACAAAATCCTATATACCATTGTTAATAATTATTGTGGTGCCATTGCATTTTGCAAGGTAATTATGTGCAGGTTTGCGATTATTATTCCATGTTTATCTCAACCCATGCACCACCACCTTTAAAGGCTAAGTGAGCTTAGGTAACGTTTGGATAGGTTAGGTTAGGTTTTGAGAAAGGTTGGATGAGGTAGATTAAATGTTAGTTTAGGTTAGGTTGTAGTAGGTTGAGTGAAAGGTTATTCTATATTAGGTCATTGTTGAAGCTTTGATTAACCCCTTCAGTATCGATGATGTTCTTTTAACTTTATTTTGGCAACTATTAGATGGTTTTATTCAGTTTAAAAAAGGGCCTCATGCAATCAACGGGCTTCGAACTATCTCGCTTTACCCCTTTCACCTACCACAGACTCTTCTTCAATTGCACAAAGTCCTCTAAATATAGCTAGAATGATATTAAACAGACGTCACCAGTACAAAATGGGTTAAGAAAAGAATATAATAAAGTTAGTTAGATTGAAGGCTCAATTACGTGAGAATATGGTGGAATAAATCAGTTTTGGTTAAACAGGTTCAGCTACAGGTAAATATTAGGTTAGATTATACTAAGTACGATTGAACAGACTCGCAATTCGAACGAAAAATTACCTGCAAGTCTTATGCAGACGCCAGTTTATTGCGGCTTTCAATCACTAATTTTTTTAACCCTGGAATTAATGTAACCGTTTATCTACAGTTATTGTCTTAACCCATCCAATACCAGCGACGGCTGGGAGCCGTCAGTAGATAAGTCGCTCCCCAGTCCCAGCGACGGCTGGGAGCCGTCAGTAATGTTTTTCCTTGTAACTGCCAGTATCAGGCTGTGCCTGGTACCACGACCGTTTGAGCACTGCTCTCGATATGGCAACACTTCTCAGCTTATATCCAACCCTCTGAAGGCTGGGAGAGCCAGTATTCCTTCATCTCTTGAGGTGGAAAGTTGTTCTACCTTGCCATTTTGGCCACATTGCTTGGGACTGGGGGGGGGGGGACTTATATTAATGTATCCTCCGGTACAGTAGAGGTTAAGGGTGGAAGTTTTTTTTATTGGTCGATTTACGTCTTTATGTATTAGTTTCTTGGTATCCTACCCCTAGACCTCCATCAAGCTTAAAACACATTCCCGAGATCCCTCTTGTAGATAGATTTGTACATTTTTCGGTAGAAAAATGTCCCGGCTCACTTCATAAACACAGGCTCGCTATCGCTCGCTAGGAAAAAATCGACACCTAAATAACAAATACAACATTAATATTGACAAAGAAACGGGGCGAAATGTCCTAAAATCGCCAAACTAATGGGCCAAACGTCTTAAAATCTGAAAACTAATGGGGCTAAGCATGAAGGAGAAAGGGGGCCGGAAAAAATCAGCCATCTCCTCTTAACCTCCTCTTACTTGTAGCAAAGCCTAGATTATTTTATAGATATTTCGGCGTAAACTATCGTAACCCAACCTTAAGCCGATATCACACGACAGCTTTTATAGCCAACATTCGATGATCAACATTTTTCTGGCTATATTTCTGGAATATTTTGCAACGATATCGGAAACTAGACTGATGATAGATGAATTTAGGTGACCGAAATGTTGTACTGTATATGTTTGACCACATATATGCTGCCAGACCAGTGTTGAGGATAAATGTTGAGTGGAAAAGCAGTTTGTGTAGTAGGAACTCCAAAACTTACGTAAGGAGGCCATCAAACACCAATCTTCTGATATCTCTACTATCTATAATTGGGGCAGAGAAAACCTTGTTACTTTCAATGCTTCCAAAACTCAATTTCACCATCTGTCTACTCGTCGCCCCCTTCCAGAAAACAAAGACCTACTCTTCAACAACATACAAATTAACCCTTCATCTTCTCTTAATATTCTTGGTGTCTCTTTTTCTTCTGATCTCTCTTGGAAAGATCGTATTACCACTCTAGCTAAAACAGCTTCCCAGAAGCTGAGTGTGCTCAACCGCCTCCAGGTTTTGTTTATCCCTGCGCAGCTTCTTGTACTGTACAGAGGCATAGTGCATTCGTGTATTGAGTATTGTTCACATGTGTGGGGAGGGTCCTCTCACACAGCACTTCTAGACAAAGTAAAAAAGAAAGCCTTCCGTCTCATTAACTCACGTCCACTTACCAATTTTCTGCAGTCTCTCTCTCTTCGCCGCAATGTTGCATCTCTCCCACTATGCTATCGCTATTACAATAATCAGTGTGCTTCAGAGCTCTCTCAGTGTATACCACCCCCTCTTCGTAGAGCACATAGAACCAGTCTTGCACACAATCCCACCCCTACTATGTGCAACTCTCCAACCCAAGAGTGAAACGTTATTCTCATTTGTTCTATTCATCAGTTGAGCTCTGGAACTCTCTTCCAGAATCAGTCTTTCCCTCTTCCTATGACTTAAATTGCTCCAAACTCCGTGTCTTAAGGCATTTTGGCTCGAACGTCCCTTGATTTTGGCCCTGTCACGCTTTCAACTCTGGCGGAGGCACTTGCTACAGGCAGTTATGCCTTGTGTCTCCCTCACTCACATCGAACAAAAAAAGTGTGGCGGGTTATGAGGTAAAATCCTGGACGAGGCCGGACGTTTGGGGAGTCTACGTCTAGCCGAGTCTATAGCCTACGTCTTTGTTACCCTAGCATTGAATAGCCTACGTCTGTGTTACCCTAGCATTGAATAGCCTACGTCTTTGTTACCCTAGCATTGAATAGCCTACGTCTGTGTTACCCTAGCATTGAATAGGAACCTGCTGTTAAGGGGAGATGGGCAGCTTTTAGGGTCCCTCTTATTCCTCATATTTAGCACCATTAGTTTTCAGATTTTAAGACGTTCGTTCCATCAGTTTAGCGATTTTAAGAGCTTTCGTTCCATTCTTACGTCAATATCAAGACCTTTCGTCCCCTTTAGGTTTCGTTTTTTTTCCTGGCGAGCGATAGCGAGCCTGTAACTTAAGAGAAACTGATCTTCGGCCAGGAAATGTTTCTACCGAAAAACGTGCAAATTTATCTTGAAGGAGGTACGTCTTTGGGGGAGGCATTCTTCCCTTCCACAGGAAGTTGTCTGATGTTGTCATCAGACAACTTTCTGTGGAAAGCAAGAATGGTCTCAGAAATAGAGAAGCAGCTGACAAGAGGCTTTCCAATAATAAACTTGCCATAAATTTCAATGAAATATGTTTGAGAGAAAAATTATTGCCCATTTACACTAAGAATATATATATATATATATACAGTATATATAATTATACAGTATATATATATATATATCTAATATATAGATATATATATATATATATAATATATATATATATATATATATATCTATATCTATATATATATATATTCGGTATATAATATATATATATATCTATATATATATATATAATATATATATATATTATATAGTATATATATATATATATATATATTATAATATATATATTATATAAAGCATAAATACATACATACATACATACATACATACATATACAGTATACATACATACATACATACATACATACATACATATATATACATACATACATACATATATGTGTGCGTAGATATATCAACCGTTATTGCAAAAGAGATTAAAATTCAATTTAAGAATTCTAGGTCGCAGAGTTAGGTGTGCAGTTTATATATATATTTATTCATGTTTTTGTTTTATTGCGAAAACTGCACATCTATTTTTTTTTTTTTTTTTTTTTATAATGAGTTGAGTGTGTTGCATACACATGATGTAGCTAGCAATGTTTCTAGTTATATGACGTGAGTGTGGTGCATACACATGATGTAGCTAGCAATGTTTCTAGTTATATGAGGTGAGTGTGGTGCATACACATGATGTAGCTAGCAATGTTTCTAGTTATATGAGGTGAGTGTGGTGCATACACATGAGGTAGCTAGCAATGTTTCTAGTTATATGAGGTGAGTGTGGTGCATACACATGATGTAGCTAGCAATGTTTCTAGTTATATGAGGTGAGTGTGTTGCATACACATGATGTAGCTAGCAATGTGTCTAGTTATATGAGGTGAGTGTGGTGCATACACATGATGTAGCTAGCAAGTGAGTGTGTTGCATAGTTACGCTATGAGTTATATGAGATGTGTGTGTTGCATACACATGATGTAGCTAGCAATGTGTGTCTAGTTATATGATGGTGAGTGTGGTGCATACACATGATGTAGCTAGCAATGTTTCTAGTTATATGAGGTGATCGTGTTGGAAACATGATGTAGCTAGCAATGTTTCTAGTTATATGAGGTGAGTGTGGTGCATACACATGATGTAGCTAGCAATGTTTCTAGTTATATGAGGTGAGTGTGGTGCATACACATGATGTAGCTAGCAATGTTTCTAGTTATATGAGGTGATCGTGTTGCATACACATGATGTAGCTAGCAATGTTTCTAGTTATATGAGGTGAGTGTGGTGCATACACATGATGTAGCTAGCAATGTTTCTAGTTATATGAGGTGAGTGTGGTGCATACACATGATGTAGCTAGCAATGGGTCTAGTTATATGAGGTGAGTGTGGTGCATACACATGATGTAGCTAGCAATGTTTCTAGTTATATGAGGTGAGTGTGTTGCATACACATGATGTAGCTAGCAATGTTTCTAGTTATATGAGGTGAGTGTGGTGCATACACATGATGTAGCTAGCAATGTGTCTAGTTATATGAGGTGAGTGTGGTGCATACACATGATGTAGCTAGCAATGTTTCTAGTTATATGAGGTGAGTGTGTTGCATACACATGATGTAGCTAGCAATGTGTCTAGTTATATGAGGTGAGTGTGGTGCATACACATGATGTAGCTAGCAATGTTTCTAGTTATATGAGGTGAGCGTGTTGCATACACATGATGTAGCTAGCAATGTTTCTAGTTATATGAGGTGAGTGTGGTGCATACACATGATGTAGCTAGCAATGTTTCTAGTTATATGAGGTGAGTGTGGTGCATACACATGATGTAGCTAGCAATGTGTCTAGTTATATGAGGTGAGTGTGGTGCATACACATGATGTAGCTATCAATGTGTCTAGTTATATGAGGTGAGTGTGGTGCATACACATGATGTAGCTAGCAATGTTTCTAGTTATATGAGGTGAGTGTGGTGCATACACATGATGTAGCTAGCAATGTTTCTAGTTATATGAGGTGAGTGTGGTGCATACACATGATGTAGCTAGCAATGTTTCTAGTTATATGAGATGAGTGTGTTGCATACACATGATGTAGCTAGCTATGTTTCTAGTTATATGAGGTGAGTGTGGTGCATACACATGATGTAGCTAGCAATGTTTCTAGTTATTTAAACATGTTGGTAATATCCCCGTTCCCAGACCTTATATGGAGATCTATTTGGCTTCTTATTCGCCTGTGAATGATGCAAATTAATCAGCCTTTAAAGTGGACCTTCCACCTTGGTACTGTGTTGTCAGGACCCTCAGAAAGGTGAGCATTACCCGAGGATCACAGAAATACCCTACACGTCTCTATTATACACTCTGAGGTGAAGATAGTGGTGCCTCGGGTCAAGTTGAGTTCCTTTTCTAATTAGAACGTAATTTGGGGAACTAGAAAGAAGGATATATAGGAAATATTTTAATTTGATTGATATATTACAATCAATTACAGAGTGTGTTAAGTCAAGGTCCTCCAACAAATATATGATTATATACAAATAATATTGATTCCTCTGCTATAGACATTATAATTACAAACATTATATAGTACATTACAATACTTCGTAACATAGGTTCCCACATAGGACATATACATATGAATGGGAATATTTCCTGAACACCGAATGGCTCACATGCAGTAGATCATAGTTATCCCATTCTTCATTAATTTTGGCAATCATCAGACTAATATATTCACATTAGGAAAGACAACATCGAAATGAGCGGGGTAAATAAGAATATAGACCCGTCTCGTTTCAAGATGTTTGTCAGAATATGTATATAACGCAAACGCATTACATGGAAGTTTGCTCTTATTCAACCTGTCCCAAAGAAGGGTGATCGCTCTCAACCCTCCAACTATCGTCCAATTGCTCTCATTTCTTGCATCTCCAAAGTTTTTAAAACTATTCTTACTTTAAAATGTCTTAGCATCTCTCTTCTCATAATCTACTCTCAGATCGCGAGTATGGCTTCCCTAGGAGTCGCTCTACTGGTGATCTTCCCAAACTTGACTACTTCCTTTAACGTAACGATAGTGCGTTGTTATATGTGCGATTAGTTTGCTTGGGAAACAGATTAACTTGCTCATGTAGTAATGTACACCCTATGTGGTGGATTGTGTTCTTTTATTTAATAATTTTCATTTTAGTAAGCGTTGTTTCCACATAGCGATTTTGATAATTTAATTTGACTTTATATTGTCCTTGTCCCAATTTTGGTTTGTTTAGTTTGCAAGTTTTACATTTTAATTCAGTACTTACTAACTCTTGGTCATCCTCCTCTTGGGACTTCGGTGAGACCTTTTATATTGCGCTAGACATATCGAAGGCCTTAATAGAGTCTGGCACAAATCTCTAATTTCAAATCTACCCTCCTTCGGTATCTATCCCTCCATCTGTGCCTTTATCTCTAATTTCCTTTCTGGACGTTCCATAGCTGCGGTTGTGGACGGCCATCGTTCAATTCCTCAACTTATCAACTCCGGTCTTCCTCAAGCTTCTGTCCTATCTCCAATTTTCTTTCGAATACTCATTAATGATCTTCTCAACTGTACCTCCAGTCATATTCATTCATATGCTAATGACTCTACCTTACACTATTCAACTAGTTTTCCAGAACGCCCCAGCAAGCAATCTCTCAGAAACTTATGTAATGAAGCCATAGAACACTTATCTTCTAATCTATCAACCACTTCCAATTGGGGCAGAGAAAATCTTGTTGCTTTCAATGCTTCCAAAACACAATTTCTCCATTTATCGACCTGTCAAGAACTCCCACAGGTCTAATCTCTTATAGTTCAACAAGTCACAAATCAACCGTTCATCTTCTGTCAGTATTCTCGGTGTCTCTTTTTCTTCTGATCTCTTTTGGAAAGACCATATTACCACTCTTGCTAAAACAACTTCCCAGAAACTGGATGTGCTCAACCGCATCTGGGGGTTCTTTACCCCTGCACAGTTTCTTTCTCCGTACAGGGGCACAGTTCGTCCATCTATTGAGTACTAACTTAGGTACCTAGCGCTACCCAGGGGAAAATTAAAGTATGGGCTGTCCATTTTTTTTTATTTTATTTTTTTTTTGGGGGGGGGGGCTCTGTTCCTTCCCCCTGGGGGGTGAAGAAACAAAACAAATATTTGCTTAAGACCTATTTTGACACCCCCTTAGTGTGCATGGAAAGTATGAGCTCTCCTTCTTGAAAACTGAGGGAGTAGTTGGTGAACGAACGTGAACAAACAGACAGACAAATTCACAGAAAATGCCCTTTTTATAGTAGATTGTTCGCATGTGTGGGGAGGATCCTCTCACACAACACTTCTTGACAAAATACAGTAGAAAAGAAAGCCTTTCGTCTCATTAACTAGCGTCCAATCACAGACTCTCTGCAATCTCTCTCTCTCTCTCTCTCTCTCTCTTCGCCGCAATGTTGCATATCTCTCGCTATTCTACCGTTATATATTATAATAATCAGTGGTCGTCAGAGCTCTCTCAGAGTATGCCACCTCCTCTACGTAGAGTACGTAGCACCCGTCTTGCAACATAATCCCACCCCTACTCTGTACAACTCTCCAACATAAGAGTGAAACGATATTCCCAATCTTTCTTCTATTAAACAGCTGAGCTCTAAAACTTTCCCTGAATCCATCTTTCCCTCCTTCTACGACTTAAATTGCTTCAAACTCCGTGTGTCCAGGTATTTTGGCTCGAACATTCCTTGAGCCCTGTCACTCTTTCACTCTGGGGGAGGCACTCGACACAGGCAGTTCTACCCTTTGTCTCCCACATTTACATAAAAAAAAAAAAAAACAGATGGCTATAATATGCTGTACCTGATCTACCGGTAATATCCAATACAAATACATAACGTCATGGACAAACTAATATTTTCTTCTATTGATCACAGCCATACACTAGACTTAGGAGAATGCTTCCTGTAGCCTGAACATGAACCTTATGATTCCTATAATCATTAGTATCTAATAGACGTGTTTGGATATATTATGCTCGTTTACGGAACACATAATTATTGTTATTATTGTATGTGATGACGGAGGGAAGTGGCAGTTAATATTATCTCATGAAACTAATATGCATTAACGGGGGCCCACCTCGCTTTTTTTTCTTTCTCTCCCTCTCTCTTTGGCTTGTACCCATTCGGCCCCATTCAGCCTACTGTTTTAACACGTTAATTACCCCCATCGAAGTGTTAATATTTTCCTGGTGAGTGGTAGCGAGCCAGCATATGTATATTTTTGTTTTGAGAGCAAGCTAAATTTGTACATTTTTCGATAGAAAAATGTCTCCGGCGAAGCCGGATTTCTCCATACAATGCTGGCTCGCTATCGCTCGCCAGGAAGATATCGACACCTGGATGGGGATAAAAGTCTTAAAACAGTTGGCTGAATATGGCCGAATGGATACAAGCCAGAGAAAGAGAGAAAAGGAGAGAAAGATCAAAAAATGCCGGTGACCTCCCTTAAGAAAACACTTTTTACTCATCTTATAGCATACAAAGCAATCATAATTCATTGTGACTATACAGTATAATTCATTGTGACTATACAGTATAATAGACAGGCCAAACACATAGCCTGTCCATGGTAATGTAGCTCGTGTTAATATACTGTAATTGAATACCAAGATAGCTATTGGAGGTCCGCTGTAGATTTTATACGAACAATTGTGTGTGTGTGTGTGTGTGTGTGTGTAGTCCAGAATTGTTCACTCACACAACATCTAAGACTCACTCACAACTTCGAAACCATGGAACACTATTCTCAACCCAGTGTATGCCTGATGTTATATGTAAAGTGCTTCACGATATGTTGTCTGTTTATCTTTAATATTTGGTAATGTGTATGTAATAATATGAAAGTGTTTACCTTTAATGATTGTATATGTTATCAATCAATAACGATATTAATATTATGTTGGACTACAGTTGTAGTTTAAAATTATAAATTTGTGATATTCGAATTTTTAAAGTGTTTGTATTATATACAAAATGTAAAAATGTAAGCTGTGGTCAATAAACTATATCTATCTATCTATCTATCTATCTATCTAGCTATCTAGCTATCTATCTAGCTGTGTCACTGGGAGGGGGTATGATGGTCTCTTGTGGTGTACTGTCTGTCTCTCTGTCTGTCTCTGTCTGGCCCAGTCGCTCTGCTTTTGATTTCTTTGAATGTCTGTGCGTGTGCTTAAGGGGAGGCACTTGTTTTTTCGGGACCTCTTTCTCCCTCATGTTTATCCCTATTAGTTTTGAGATTTAAAATCGTTCGCCCCATTAGTTTGGCGTTTTTCAGACATTGTGTCCCATTTCTTTGTTAATATAAAGACCTTTCGTGCCATTTAGGTGTCAACATGTTTCTGGCGAGCGATAGCGAGCCTGTATTTTAAGAGGAATCGGCCTTCGGCCGGAACATTTTTCTACCGAAAAATGTACAAATATATATCGAAAGGGGGGGTGGGGGGGGGTGTTTTTTTAAGCTTGATAGAGGTTTAGAGAGCAAACTTAAACCCCTTCCTTAAACCATTGAGCCAAACCAGTAATTCATGCTGCACAATACCGTCTGGGTCCCCTTAAATGTATGCCTATGTTAAGGCCTGTCTCTCTGTTCTGGGGTTTGTATGTACAAAGGAGTACAAAGGAGTATGTGTATGACTTTGTTTGTTTGTGTGTCGATGTGTTTGTATAATGGTCTGTGTACTGTATGTTGTTTGTATTATTGTTTGTGTGTCGATGTGTTTGTATAATGTTTTTTTTTTTTTTTTTTCTATGTGATTGAGGGAGGCAAAAGGCATAACTGCCTATAGCGAGTGCCTCCCCCTTAGTTGAAAGAGTGACAGGGCCAAAATCAAGGGACGTTCGAGCCAAAATGCCTGGACACACAGAGTTTGAAGCAATTTAAGTCATAGGAAGAGGGAAAGACTGATTCTGGGAGAGAGTTCCAGAGCTCAGCTGTTGAGTAGAAGAAAGTTTGAGAGTAACGTTTCACTCTTGGGTTGGAGAGTTGCACAGAGTAGGGGTGGGATTGAGTTGCAAGACGGGTACCACGTGCCCTACGTAAAGGAGGTGGTATGCACTGGGATAGCTCTGAGGAACACAGATTATTATAGTAGCGATAGAATAGCGAGAGAGATGCAACATTGCGGCGGAGAGAGAGAGATTGCAGAGAGTTGGTGAGTGGACGGGAGTTAATGATACGAAAGGCCTTCCTTTCAACTTGTCTAGGAGAGCGGTGTGAGAGGAACCTCCCCACACATGTGAACAATACTCAATACAAGGGCGCACTATGCCCCTGTACAGAGCAAGAAGCTGTGCAGGGGAAAAGAACCCCCTAAGGCGGTTGAGCACACCCAGCTTCTGGGAGGCTGCCTTAGCAAGACTGGTAATATGGTCCTTTCAAATGAGAGCAGATGAAAAAGAGACACCAAGAATATTGAGAGAAGATGAAGGGTTGATTTTTGTATTGTTAAAGAATAAGGTATAGTCCGCTGGGAGATCCTGACGGGTAGATAGATGGAGAAATTGGGTTTTGGAAGCATTAAAGTTAACAAGGTTTTCTCTGCCCCAATTGGAAATAGTATTTAGATCAGAATTTAAGAGTTCTATGGCTTCATTACGTTTGTCGTTGAGGGATTGCTGGCTGGGGCGTTCTGAAAAACTAATGGAGTAGTTTAAGGTTGAGTCGTCTGCGTATGAATGGATGGGAAGTAAGGTACAGTTAAGGAGATCATTTATAAAAATTAGAAAGAGAATAGGAGATAGGACAGAGCCCTGAGGAACACCGGAGTTTATAGGGTGAGGAAGTGAACAATGGCCGTCCACAACCGCGGCTATGGAACGGCCGGAAAGGAAATTAGAGGACAAAGGCACAGATGGAGGGATAGAAACCGAAGGAGGGTAGTTTAGAAATTAAAGATTTATGCCAGACTCTATCGAAGGCTTTCGATATGTCTAGTGCAATAGAAAAAGTCTCACCGAAGTCCCAAAAGGAGGATGGCCAAGAGTTAGTAAGCTATGACAGAAGCTCACCAGTAGAGCGACCCTTAAGGAAGCCATACTGGCGATTGAGAGCAGATTATGAGAAGAGAAATGCTTAAGAAATTTGGAAGCAAGAATAGTTTCAAAAACTTTAGAAAGACAAGAGATAAGAGCAATTGGACGATAGTTGGAGGGTTGAAGAGCGGTCACCCTTCTTTGGGACAGGTTGAATGTGAGCAAACTTCCAGCATGAAGGGAAGACGTTAGAGGATAGACAGAGACGAAAGAGTTTGCCTAGGCAGGGAGTCAGCACGGAAGCACAGTTTTTGAGAACAACAGGAGGAACACCGTCCGGACCGTACGCCTTATTAGTGTTAAGCCCAGAGAGGGTAGAAAGTACATCTTTAGAAGAGATTAGGATATTAGGCATAAGTAAGAGAGAGGAGGGCGGAGAGGGAGGAATAGCACCGGAATCATCCAAGGTGGAGTTTCTAGCAAAAGTTTGAGTGAAGAGTTAGCTTTGTCAGAGGAAGAAGTGATGGTTGTGCCATCAGAGTGGGAAAAGGGAGGGAAAGACGAGGAAGAGAAATTGTTGGAGAGGTTTTTGGCTAGATGCCAGAAAGCTTGGGAAGAGCTAGAGTTGGATAGTTCAGTGCATTTATTATTGATGAAAGAGTGTTTGGCAAGTCGAAGAACAGATTTGGCTTGATTCCGGGCAGAAACATATGAAGAATGAGAGTCTTGAGTTTTAAGGCGTCGGTACCGTTTGAATGCTTCCTCCTTATTGCGGACAGCAGTAGAACAGGCGTGAGTAAACCAAGATTTTTTAGCATTAGTCTGAGAGAAAGAGAATGGAATGTATGCTTCCATGCCCGATAGGATTACCTCGGTAATGCGTTCAGCACTCTCCGAGGGTCCTCGGCCATGGAAGCAGAAATCATTCCATGGGAAATCAAAGAAGTACTGCCGAAGAGCCTCACAGTCGGCAGCACCAAAGTGCCACAAGCGCCGCCGGCTAGGAGGATCGGGTGGCTGTACTGGAGAGATAGGACAGGTGACAGAGATAAGTTTATGGTCGGAGGAGCCCAGAGGAGAGAAAAGATCGACAGTATAAGAAGAAGGGTTAGAAGTTAGAAACAAGTCAAGAATGTTGGGCCGATCTCCGATGCGATCCGGGATACGGGTGGGTTGCTGAACTAACTGCTCTAGGTCATTTAGGATAGAAAAGACGTAGGCTTGTTCACCAGGTGGATCAGTAGTGTGAGAGGAGAGCCAATGGCGGTGGTGAACGTTGAAATCTCCTAAGATGGAGATTTCTGAGAAAGGAGAAATGGATAGAATGTGTTCCACTGTAGAGTTTAGATAGTCAAAGAATTTCGGAAAGTTGGTAGAGTTAGGGGAAAGATAGACAGCACAGAAATATTTAGTAAGAGAATGACAGGAAAGTTTGAGCCATAAAGTTGAGAATTCAGAGGAGTCGAAATCGGGAACACGAGAGCAAGAGAGTTTGTTGTGCACATATGCACAACATCCGCCTTTGGCTTTGAAACTAGGATAGAGAAAGTAGGAGGATACAGAGAAGGGGTTGCTGGAAGTTGCTACAGACACCTGAGTTTCGGTGAGGAAGAGAAGATCAGGTTTGTAGGAGGAGAGATGGTGCTCAACAGAGTGAAAGTTAGAGGAAAGTCCGCGAATGTTGCAGAAATTAATAGAAAGAGTAACAGGCCGAGGTCCAGGTAATTGTGTGGGGTCGTCAGGGGAGGTCGGTCGGGTGAGGGGGCATTTATGGTCCCCCCCCCCTGGGGACTCCGAGGCTGGGCTACAATTCATTATTTTTTTATTTTTTTATTTTGGTGTGGAGGAATGAAGTGTGGTGTGCATGTTTAGTGTAGTGAAGTGGATAGGAGGAGGAGGTGTTTGTGAGAGCTAGCTGGATTGCTCTCAGTGTAAATGAGGCACAAAGAAAATCAGTAAGAGAGGCCAAGCAAATGAAACAGGAGTTCCAGCGACTCTTTATCACATGCCTATAACCTCACCTGGGTCTAGCCCTGATCGATTGGTGCCTACAATCCCCCCATCTGTGTACTGTATGTTGTTTGTATTATTGTTTGTGTGTCGATGTGTTTGTCTAATGGTCTGTGTACTGTATGTTGTTTGTATTATTGTTTGTGTGTCGATGTGTTTGTCTAATGGTCTGTGTACTGTATGTTGTTTGTGTTATTGTTTGTGTGTCGATGTGTTTGTCTAATGGTCCGTGTACTGTATGTTGTTTGTGTGTCGATGTGTTTGTCTAATGGTCCGTGTACTGTATGTTGTTTGTGTGTCGATGTGTTTGTCTAATGGTCTGTGCTGTGTACTGTATGTTGTGTGTCGATGTGTTTGTCTAATGGTCTGTGTACTGTATGTTGTTTGTGTGTCGATGTGTTTGTCTAATGGCCTGTGTACTGTATGTTGTTTGTGTGTCGATGTGGTTGTATAATATGTGTACTGTATGTTGTTTGTGTCGATGTGTTGTATAATGGTCTGTGTACTGTGTTGTTTGTGTGTCGATGTGTTTGTATAATGGTCTGTGTACTGTATGTTGTTGGTGTCGATGTGTTTGTAATGGTCTGTGTACTGTATTGTTTGTGTGTCGATGTGTTTGTATAATGGTCTGTGTACTGTATGTTGTTTGTGTCGATGTGTTGTATAATGGTCTGTGTACTGTATGTTGTTTGTGTGTCGATGTGTTTGTCTAATGGTCTGTGTACTGTATGTTGTTTGTGTGTCGATGTGTTTGTCTAATGGTCTGTGTACTGTATGTTGTTTGTGTGTCGATGTGTTTGTCTAATGGTCTGTGTACTGTATGTTGTTTGTGTGTCGATGTGTTGTCTAATGGTCTGTGTACTGTATGTTGTGTGTCGATGTGTTGTCTAATGGTTGTGTACTGTATGTTGTTTGTGTGTCGATGTGTTTGTCTAATGGTCTGTGTACTGTATGTTGTTTGTGTGTCGATGTGTTTGTATAATGGTCTGTGTACTGTATGTTGTTTGTGTGTCGATGTGTTTGTCTAATGGTCTGTGTACTGTATGTGTTGTGTGTGTCGATGTGTTTGTATAATGGTCTGTGTACTGTATGTGTTTGTGGTCGATGTGTTTGTCTAATGGTCTGTGTACTGTATGTTGTTTGTGTGTCGATGTGTTTGTATAATGGTCTGTGTACTGTATGTTGTTTGTGTGTCGATGTGTTTGTCTAATGGTCTGTGTACTGTATGTTGTTTGTGTGTCGATGTGTTTGTATAATGGTCTGTGTACTGTATGTTGTTTGTGTGTCGATGTGTTTGTCTAATGGTCTGTGTACTGTATGTTGTTTGTGTGTCGATGTGTTTGTATAATGGTCTGTGTACTGTATGTTGTTTGTGTGTCGATGTGTTTGTATAATGGTCTGTGTACTGTATGTTGTTTGTGTGTCGATGTGTTTGTCTAATGGTCTGTATACTGTATGCTGTTTGTGTGTCGATGTGTTTGTCTAATGGTCTGTGTACTGTATGTTGTTTGTGTGTCGATGTGTTTGTCTAATGGTCTGTGTACTGTATGTTGTTTGTGTGTCGATGTGTTTGTATAATGGTCTGTGTACTGTATGTTGTTTGTGTGTCGATGTGTTTGTCTAATGGTCTGTGTACTGTATTTGTTGTGTGTGTGTCGATGTGTTTGTCTAATGGTCTGTGTACTGTATGTTGTTTGTGTGTCGATGTGTTTGTCTAATGGTCTGTGTACTGTATGTTGTTTGTGTCGATGTGTTTGTCTAATGGTCTGTGTACTGTATGTTGTTTGTGTGTCGATGTGTTTGTCTAATGGTCTGTGTACTGTATGTTGTTTGTGTGTCGATGTGTTTGTCTAATGGTCTGTGTACTGTATGTTGTTTGTGTGTCGATGTGTTTGTCTAATGGTCTGTGTACTGTATGTTGTTTGTGTGTCGATGTGTTTGTCTAATGGTCTGTGTACTGTATGTGTTGTGTGTCGATGTGTTTGTATAATGGTCTGTGTACTGTATGTTGTTTGTGTGTCGATGTGTTTGTATAATGGTCTGTGTACTGTATGTTGTTTGTGTGTCGATGTGTTTGTATAATGGTCTGTGTACTGTATGTTGTTTGTATTATTGTTTGTGTGTCAATGTGTTTGTATAATGGTCTGTGTACTGTATGTTGTTTGTATTATTGTTTGTGTGTCAATGTGTTTGTCTAATGGTCTGTGTACTGTATGTTGTTTGTGTGTCGATGTGTTTGTATAATGGTCTGTGTACTGTATGTTGTTTGTGTGTCGATGTGTTTGTCTAATGGTCTGTGTACTGTTGTTTGTGTGTCAATGTGTTTGTCTAATGGTCTGTGTACTGTATGTTGTTTGTGTGTCGATGTGTTTGTATAATGGTCTGTGTACTGTATGTTTGTTGTGTCGATGTGTTTGTCTAATGGTCTGTGTACGATGTTGTGGTGTTGTCGATGTGTTTGTATAATGGTCTGTGTACTGTATGTTGTTTGTGTGTCGATGTGTTTGTATAATGGTCTGTGTACTGTATGTTGTTTGTGTGTCGATGTGTTTGTATAATGGTCTGTGTACTGTATGTTGTTTGTGTGTCGATGTGTTTGTATAATGGTCTGTGTACTGTATGTTGTTTGTGTGTCGATGTGTTTGTCTAATGGTCTGTGTACTGTATGTTGTTTGTGTGTCGATGTGTTTGTCTAATGGTCTGTGTACTGTATGTTGTTTGTGGTCGATGTGTTTGTAATGGTCTGTGTACTGTATGTTGTTTGTGTGTCGATGTGTTTGTCTAATGGTGTACTGTATGTTATTGTGTGTCGATGTGTGTCTAATGGTCTGTGTACTGTATGTTGTTTGTGTGTCGATGTGTTTGTATAATGGTCTGTGTGTATGTTGTGTGTCGATGTGTTTGTATAATGGTCTGTGTACTGTATGTTGTGTGTCGATGTGTTTGTATAATGGTCGTGTACTGTATGGTGTTTGTGTGTCGATGTGTTTGTCTAATGGTCTGTGTACTGTATGTTGTGTGTCGATGTGTTTGTATAATGGTCTGTGTACTGTATGTTTTGTGTGTCGATGTGTTTGTATAATGGTCTGTGTACTGTATGTTGTTTGTGTGTCGATGTGTTTGTCTAATGGTCTGTGTACTGTATGTTGTTTGTGTGTCGATGTGTTTGTATAATGGTCTGTGTACTGTATGTGTTTGTGTGTGGATGTGTTTGTATAATGGTCTGTGTACTGTATGTTGTTTGTGTGTCGATGTGTTTGTATAATGGTCTGTGTACTGTATGTTGTTTGTGTGTCGATGTGTTTGTAATGGTCTGTGTACTGTATGTTGTTTGTGTGTCGATGTGTTTGTATAATGGTCTGTGTACTGTATGTTGTTTGTGTGTGTCGATGTGTTTGTATAATGGTCTGTGTACTGTATGTGTTTGTGTCGATGTGTTTGTATAATGGTCTGTGTACTGTATGTTGTTTGTGTGTCGATGTGTTTGTATAATGGTCTGTGTACTGTATGTTGTTTGTGTGTCGATGTGTTTGTATAATGGTCTGTGTACTGTATGTTGTTTGTGTGTCGATGTGTTTGTATAATGGTCTGTGTACTGTATGTTGTTTGTGTGTCGATGTGTTTGTATAATGGTCTGTGTACTGTATGTTGTTTGTGTGTCGATGTGTTTGTCTAATGGTCTGTGTACTGTATGTTGTTTGTGTGTCGATGTGTTTTGTCTAATGGTCTGTGTACTGTATGTTGTTTGTGTGTCGATGTGTTTGTCTAATGGTCTGTGTACTGTATGTTGTTTGTGTGTCGATGTGTTTGTCTAATGGTCTGTGTACTGTATGTTGTTTGTGTGTCGATGTGTTTGTCTAATGGTCTGTGTACTGTATGTTGTTTGTGTGTCGATGTGTTTGTATAATGGTCTGTGTACTGTATGTTGTTTGTGTGTCGATGTGTTTGTATAATGGTCTGTGTACTGTATGTTGTTTGTGTGTCGATGTGTTTGTATAATGTGTGTACTGTATGTTGTTTGTGTGTCGATGTGTTTGTCTAATGGTCTGTGTACTGTATGTTGTTGTGTCGATGTGTTTGTATAATGGTCTGTGTACTGTATGTTGTTTGTGTGTCGATGTGTTTGTATAATGGTCTGTGTACTGTATGTGTTTGTGTGTCGATGTGTTTGTATAATGGTCTGTTGTATGTTGTTGTTTGTGTGTCGATGTGTTTGTCTAATGGTCTGTGTACTGTATGTTGTTTGTGTGTCGATGTGTTTGTATAATGGTCTGTGTACTGTATGTTGTTTGTGTGTCGATGTGTTTGTCTAATGGTCTGTGTACTGTATGTTGTGTGTCGATGTGTTTGTAATGGTCTGTGTACTGTATGTGTTTGTGTGTCGATGTGTTTGTATAATGGTCTGTGTACTGTATGTTGTTTGTGTGTCGATGTGTTTGTATAATGGTCTGTGTACTGTATGTTGTTTGTGTGTCGATGTGTTTGTATAATGGTCTGTGTACTGTATGTTGTTTGTGTGTCGATGTGTTTGTATAATGGTCTGTGTACTGTATGTTGTTTGTGTGTCGATGTGTTTGTATAATGGTCTGTGTACTGTATGTTGTTTGTGGTCGATGTGTTTGTATAATGGTCTGTGTACTGTATGTTGTTTGTGTCGATGTGTTTGTATAATGGTCTGTGTACTGTATGGTTGTGTGTCGATGTGTTTGTATAATGGTCTGTGTACTGTTGGTGTCGATGTGTTAATGGTCTGTGTACTGTATGTTGTTTGTGTGTCGATGTGTTTGTCTAATGGTCTGTGTACTGTATGTTGTTTGTGTCGATGTGTTTGTATAATGGTCTGTGTACTGTATGTTGTTTGTGTGTCGATGTGTTTGTCCTAATGGTCTGTGTACTGTATGTTGTTTGTGTGTCGATGTGTTTGTATAATGGTCTGTGTACTGTTGTTTGTGTGTCGATGTGTTTGTATAATGGTCTGTGTACTGTATGTTGTTTGTGTGTCGATGTGTTTGTATAATGGTCGTGTACTGTATGTTGTTTGTGTGTCGATGTGTTTGTATAATGGTCTGTGTACTGTGTTGTTGTGTGTCGATGTGTTTGTCTAATGGTCTGTGTACTGTATGTTGTTTGTGTGTCGATGTGTTTGTCTAATGGTCTGTGTACTGTATGTTGTTTGTGTGTCGATGTGTTTGTATAATGGTCTGTGTACTGTATGTTTTTGTGTGTCGATGTGTTTGTCTAATGGTCTGTGTACTGTATGTTATTTGTGTGTCGATGTGTTTGTCTAATGGTCTGTGTACTGTATGTTTGTGTGTCGATGTGTTTGTATAATGGTCTGTGTACTGTATGTTGTTGTGTGTCGATGTGTTTGTATAATGGTCTGTGTACTGTATGTTGTTGTGTGTCGATGTGTTTGTATAATGGTCTGTGTACTGTATGTTGTTTGTGTCGATGTGTTTGTCTAATGGTCTGTGTACTGTATGTTGTTTGTGTGTCGATGTGTTTGTATAATGGTCTGTGTACTGTATGTTGTTTGTGTGTCGATGTGTTTGTATAATGGTCTGTGTACTGTATGTTGTTTGTGTGTCGATGTGTTTGTCTAATGGTCTGTGTACTGTATGTTGTTTGTGTGTCGATGTGTTTGTATAATGGTCTGTGTACTGTATGTTGTTTGTGTGTCGATGTGTTTGTATAATGGTCTGTGTACTGTATGTTGTTTGTGTGTCGATGTGTTTGTATAATGGTCTGTGTACTGTATGTTGTTTGTGTGTCGATGTGTTTGTATAATGGTCTGTGTACTGTATGTTGTTTGTGTGTCGATGTGTTTGTATAATGGTCTGTGTACTGTATGTTGTTTGTGTGTCGATGTGTTTGTATAATGGTCTGTGTACTGTATGTTGTTTGTGTGTCGATGTGTTTGTATAATGGTCTGTGTACTGTATGTTGTTTGTGTGTCGATGTGTTTGTATAATGGTCTGTGTACTGTATGTTGTTTGTGTGTCGATGTGTTTGTATAATGGTCTGTGTACTGTATGTTGTTGTGTGTCGATGTGTTTGTATAATGGTCTGTGTACTGTATGTTGTTTGTGTGTCGATGTGTTTGTATAATGGTCTGTGTACTGTATGTTGTTTGTGTGTCGATGTGTTTGTCTAATGGTCTGTGTACTGTATGTTGTTTGTGTGTCGATGTGTTTGTCTAATGGTCTGTGTACTGTATGTTGTTTGTGTGTCGATGTGTTTGTCTAATGGTCTGTGTACTGTATGTTGTTTGTGTGTCGATGTGTTTGTCTAATGGTCTGTGTACTGTATGTTGTTTGTGTGTCGATGTGTTTCTTTAACGGTCTGTGTACTGTATGTTGTTTGTGTGTCGATGTGTTTGTCTAATGGTCTGTGTACTGTATGTTGTTTGTGTGTCGATGTGTTTGTATAATGGTCTGTGTACTGTATGTTGTTTGTGTGTCGATGTGTTTGTATAATGGTCTGTGTACTGTATGTTGTTTGTGTGTCGATGTGTTTGTATAATGGTCTGTGTGTACTGTATGTTGTTTTGTGTGTCGATGTGTTTGTCTAATGGTCTGTGTACTGTATGTTGTTTGTGTGTCGATGTGTTTGTATAATGGTCTGTGTACTGTATGTTGTTTGTGTGTCGATGTGTTTGTATAATGGTCTGTGTACTGTATGTTGTTTGTGTGTTCGATGTGTTTGTATAATGGTCTGTGTACTGTATGTTGTTTGTGTGTCGATGTGTTTGTCTAATGGTCTGTGTACTGTATGTTGTTTGTGTGTCGATGTGTTTGTCTAATGGTCTGTGTACTGTATGTTGTTTGTGTGTCGATGTGTTTGTCTAATGGTCTGTGTACTGTATGTTGTTTGTGTGTCGATGTGTTTGTATAATGGTCTGTGTACTGTATGTTGTTTGTGTGTCGATGTGTTGTATAATGGTCTGTGTACTGTATGTTGTTTGTGTGTCGATGTGTTTGTATAATGGTCTGTGTACTGTATGTTGTTTGTGTGTCGATGTGTTTGTATAATGGTCTGTGTACTGTATGTTGTTTGTGTGTCGATGTGTTTGTATAATGGTCTGTGTACTGTATGTTGTTTGTGTTGATGTGTTTGTATAATGGTCTGTGTACTGTATGTTGTTTGTGTGTCGATGTGTTTGTATAATGGTCTGTGTACTGTATGTTGTTTGTGTGTCGATGTGTTTGTATAATGGTCTGTGTACTGTATGTTGTTTGTGTGTCGATGTGTTTGTATAATGGTCTGTGTACTGTATGTTGTTTGTGTGTCGATGTGTTTGTATAATGGTCTGTGTACTGTATGTTGTTTGTGTGTCGATGTGTTTGTATAATGGTCTGTGTACTGTATGTTGTTTGTGTGTCGATGTGTTTGTATAATGGTCTGTGTACTGTATGTTGTTTGTGTGTCGATGTGTTTGTATAATGGTCTGTGTACTGTATGTTGTTTGTGTGTCGATGTGTTTGTATAATGGTCTGTGTACTGTATGTTGTTTGTGTGTCGATGTGTTTGTCTAATGGTCTGTGTACTGTATGTTGTTTGTGTGTCGATGTGTTTGTATAATGGTCTGTGTACTGTATGTTGTTTGTGTGTCGATGTGTTTGTCTAATGGTCTGTGTACTGTATGTTGTTTGTGTGTCGATGTGTTTGTATAATGGTCTGTGTACTGTATGTTGTTTGTGTGTCGATGTGTTTGTCTAATGGTCTGTGTACTGTATGTTGTTTGTGTGTCGATGTGTTTGTATAATGGTCTGTGTACTGTATGTTGTTTGTGTGTCGATGTGTTTGTCTAATGGTCTGTGACCTGTATGTTGTTTGTGTTATGGTATTCTTTGACCTGGACTAGTCTGAACATTATTAAGGGGGGGTCACCGGCTTTTTTTTATCTTTCTCTTTTTTTCTCTCTTTCCCTGGCTTGTAATCATTCGGCCCCATTCAGCCAACTGTTTATCCCCATCCAGGTGTCGATTTATTTCTGGCGAGCGATAGCGAGCCAGCATTGTATGGAGAAATCCGGCTTAGCCGGAGACATTTTTCTATCGAAAAATGTACAAATTTAGCTTGCTGTCAAAACAAAAATATATATATGCTGGCTCGCTACCGCTCGCCAGGAAAATATTGACACCTGAATGGGGGTAAACGTCTTAAAACAGTAGGCTGAATGGGGCCGAATGGATACAAGCCAAAGAGAGCGGGAGAGAAAGATAAAAAAAGCGAGGTGAGCTCCCTTAATACGTGTGCCTGTGTGTTTGTCTGTATACTAACTCAGGATGTCTGCAGTTACGAGTACCTGTTTACTAAAAAGCCTTCAGGCATCACAACAATCATGGTGTTTATCTGAAGCTGAAGTCTTAATAGAGTTTGGCCGATGAACATAAAAGATTGCGAGATAATGCTGCCGGTCTCACGCGATCAAAGGTAGCAAAAAAAAAAAAAAAAAAAAACTTCTTATTTATACATATTTGTATTAATGTATTTATTGTGTATTTATTTATTTACGTAATTGTTTCTTTTTTTCTTTTACAGACTCCATGTTGTATGTCTCATGTTTTTGTTTTACCTTTGATATAGCACAATCATAATATATCATTGGAGAACTACAGAAGTATTGTATTAGATATTGTTTCTCGTGTATTCAGTTTGCCTTCCACTATTGTACAGCCAGTTACTTAAATTCGTAAACGTTTTGTTATATTTTCTAAGATTAACTCACGGGATTTATTGTTTTTTCACATGCACCTCCCTCTAACTGATTAATCCATTACCTTCGATTATGTTGCACTCCCATGAGAAGGTGGCGATTAAATAATCTCCAAAGGCTATAGTGAATCAGTTTAGTATTTAATTTACAGCATATAACAAAGCAATTATGGCGATGGGCTGGTCTATCAGAGTGAGACCTGAGCGATCTCTGCCATACCCATAGCTTACTCTGACTGTTCCTTTTACTTATATATTTTCTAGATCTCAAGTGACGGCGTCTCTTCCGTGGATTGACCTCCCAATCTACCAAGATTGGAAGCTAAAGCGTCACATTATTCCTTTGCCCCTCAACTTTCTCTTCCTAATTGCTGAGGGGCACAGGGACCTGGGTGGGGCTTTGGTTTCCCGGGCGTTTACGCACCCTCCTCAGCTCCCCGCCATGGAGTGGCTTCGGTCACCCAGGCTTTATTGTGGTCGGCAGGGAGGGTTTTGTGGGGGCGCTCGGTTATGGCCTTGGCCTTGCTCGGGGCCTTGGGGCTGTTCGGCCAGGCAGCTTGGGGAACAACAACAACAACAACAACAACACAGCAATTACAAATTAGTCTTCTACAACAATCGTGTGATAACTGGTATATACAGTAGAATAAGATAACATAAACAAAGTTTCTGGCTTTAATCCGTGGCTTAAAATAACCGCAAATTTCAGTTACAAGATAACGTAGCTACTACTGTAAACAATTAGCTTGAGTTTCGTAATACAAAAGGCTTGGCACGCGAACGGCTTCGGTCAATTTAGCACTTTCGGCCCAGGACCGAAACCGTCAGTAATATTGAAGTATGTGTTAAGCCGGTATTACCCGAGAACTTTTATACTCAACATTCCATTATAAAAAAAAAAAATCTGGTAACATTTCTGGAATATTTTGCACTGGTATCGGAAACTACACTGACGATGGAGAAATTTAGGCGACCGAAATTATATAAATGTTGACCTAATATGCTACCAGACCAATGTTGAGGGAAAAAGCGTTCGTGTGATAACGGCTTTAGCGAGGTGGCGGAAAATCACCGACAGTGGCGGTAAATCACCAGGAGACACGCGAACCCCATCCCTGTTCATACGGAAAACATGGGATCAAACGGGAAGATTTTGTTTTGTTTTACTTCAATTAAGGGGAGATGGGTCGCTTTTCTAGACCCCCTTTTCCCTCATGTTTAGCCCCATTAGTTTTCAGATTTTAAGACGTTTGGCCGATTAGTTTGGCGATTTTAAGACCTTTCGCCACATTTCTTTTTCAATATTAAGAGTGTTCGTGTTATTTGGGTGTCGATCTTTTCTTGGCGAGCGAAAGCGAGCCTAATATTTAAGAGGAACCGGCCTTCGGCCGGAACATTTTTATATAGAAAAATTTACAAATATATCTTCAAGGGGGGCTGGGGGGGGGGGGGGGGGCTTGATTGAGATCTATTGAGGAATCTAAAAAAAAAACACACACACTTTTTAAATAATCCATTAATGAGCCAATAATTAGGCCCATCTGCCCTTAATATGAGTCACAGTACAATAACAGGTGCGGGTTGCCAAGGTATAAACGTTGGGGAATCTTAACCACCATGACAGAGTTTGGATTAGTAATGATCATTATATCGTCTTCCGCACTTCAAACTACATAAAGGGGAGAGGGGCCTTTTTTTTTTTTTAGGGGGTCTATTAATTCATGTATTCCTGTATTTTAGGGGGTCTATTAATTCCTGTATTCCTGTATTTTAGGGGGTCTATTAATTCATGTATTCCTGTATTTTAGGGGGTCTATTAATTCATGTATTCCTGTATTTTAGGGGGTCTATTAATTCATGTATTCCTGTATTTCTTAGTTTCCTCTCTAGACCTCCATCAAGGTTAGAAAAACACCCCCTAGATAATTTTAAGATAATTTTGTTCATTTTTCGGTAGAAAAATTTCCCGGCCGAAGGCCGATTCCTCTTAAAATGTCAGGCTCTATCGCTCGCCAGGAAAAAATCGACTCTTAAATGGCACGAAAGGTCTTAAAATTGACGACGAAATGGGGTAACAGGTGTTAAAATCGCCAAAGTAATGGGCCGAACGTCTTATAATCTCAAAGCAAATGGGGCTTAACAAGGGAGAAAGGGAACCAGAAAATCGACCCATCTCCCCTTATTACAAAAGGATTAAATTCCCGAAACTCACTAACAATGTGTATATAGTGATCTGAGACCGTTGACTATATTATTAACTCTTCCACATCACTTATTCCAACTTTAAGACGTGGGAACTGTACATGATGTTATTTATTTCATGTTATCACTTCCAAAAATGCATGCAGAACTGAAGAGCATATTAAGTAAAGCCTGTATCACACGAGCGCTTTTTCACTTAACATTTATACTCAACACTGGTCTGGCACCTTATGAGGTCATCATTTAGAATATTTCGGTCACCGAAATTAGTCTACCATCAGTCTAGTTTCCGAAACCATTGCAAAATATTCCATAAATGTTGCCAGAAAAATATTGATCATCGAATGTTGACTATAATATCTCTCGTGTGATACCGGCTTAACACCCCGTTCTTAACAGTAATCATCAGCTACAAACCCTAATGCACTTGAAAAAACTAATGAAAGCATATTATGGTCCTCTCGGGATTCGAACTAGGGACACCACACCCAGAACATAATAACTATAAAATGGACCTAGTTATGCCGGTTGGTTTATAATCTCTCGTTTGCCAGCCTGCTGCTAACCTTGAAATTAAATTGAATTGTCGCTATACTATAGTCTATTCGCTGTAAGTAGGCGAGAAATCATGACCTCTATCCTCTATAATTCAAAAAGGGCTAGAGCAAATTGGCTGTAAATGTCCAAATCTATTCCTTGACTGACTCTTCCCAAATGGTAGAAATATTAGCTCGATCACTCTAGTCGTTTTTGAGTTACAGATGTTAGTGGTCATGATTTTTCGCCTACTTACAGCGAATAGACTATAGCTTGTGCCAGTCATCGTTTCCATGATTGCAGACATCCAGGCGACTTCTCTACTGTATGTACTTAAGGGGAGATGGGTCGTTTTTCGGGTCCCCTTTCTCCCTCGTGTTAAGCTCCATTTGTTTTGAGATTATAAGACTTTGGGCCCAATAGTTTGGCGACTTTAACACCTTTCGCCCCATTTCGTTGTCAATTTTAAGACCTTTTGTGAAATTTAGGTGTCGATTTATTCCTGGTGAGAGATAGCGAGCCTGAAATTTTAAGAGGAACCGGCCTTCGGGCGGGACATTTGTCTACCAATTTTGTTTTACACATTTATCTTCAAGGGGGGTCTAGGGGGTGTTATCTTCAAGGGGGGTCTAGGGGGTGTTATCTTCAAGGGGGGTCTAGGGGGTGTTATCTTCAAGGGGGGTCTAGGGGGTGTTATCTTCAAGGGGGGTCTAGGGGGTGTTATCTTCAAGGGGGGTCTATGGGTGTTATCTTCAAGGGGGGTCTAGGGGGTGTTATCTTCAAGGGGGGTCTAGGGGGTGTTATCTTCAAGGGGGGTCTAGGGGGGTGCTATCTTCAAGGGGGATCTAGGGGGTGTTATCTTCAAGGGGGATCTAGGGGGTGTTATCTTCAAGGGTGGTCTAGGGGGTGTTATCTTCAAGGGGGTCTAGGGGGTGTTATCTTCAAGGGGGGTCTACGGGGTGTTATCTTCAAGGGGGTCTAGGGGGTGTTATCTTCAAGGGGGGTCTACGGGGTGTTATCTTCAAGGGGGGTCTAGGGGGTGTTATCTTCAAGGGGGGTCTAGGGGGTGTTATCTTCAAGGGGGGTCTAGGGGGTGTTATCTTCAAGGGGGGTCTAGGGGGTGTTATCTTCAAGGGGGGTCTAGGGGGTGTTATCTTCAAGGGTGGTCTAGGGGGTGTTATCTTCAAGGGGGTCTAGGGGGTGTTATCTCAAGGGGGGTCTAGGGGGTGTTATCTTCAAGGGGGGTCTAGGGGGTGTTATCTTCAGGGGGGGGGTCTAGGGGGTGTTATCTTCAAGGGGGTCTAGGGGGTGTTATCTTCAAGGGGGTCTAGGGGATGTTATCTTCAAGGGGGTCTAGGGGGTGTTATCTTCAAGGGGGGTCTAGGGGGTGTTATCTTCAAGGGGGTCTAGTGGGGGGGTGAAATACAAGGGGGTCTAGGGGGTGTGAAATACAAGGGGGTCTAGGGGGTGTTATCTTCAAGGGGGGTCTAGGGGGTGTTATCTTCAAGGGGGGTCTAGGGGGTGTTACCTTCAAGGGGGGTCTAGGGGGTGTTATCTTCAAGGGGGGTCTAGGGGGTGTATCTTCAGGGGGGGTATAGGGGGTGTTATCTTCAAGGGGGGTCTAGGGGGTGTTATCTTCAAGGGGGGTCTAGGGGGGGTGTTTTCAAGGGGGGTCTAGGGGGCTGTTGTCAAGGGGGGTCTAGGGGGTGTTATCTTCAAGGGGGGTCTAGGCGGTGTTATCTTCAAGGGGGGTCTATGGGGTGTTATCTTCAAGGGGGGTCTAGGGGGTGTTATCTTCAAGGGGGGTCTAGGGGGTGTTATCTCCAAGGGGGGTCTAGGGGGTGTTTTCCTAAGCTTGATGGAGATCTAGCGAGGAAACAAAGAAATCAAGAAATAAATGAATTAATAGACCAAAAAAGCGAGCCATCCCCTCTTAAAGTCCCACTCTCCAGAGATCATTTATCAGTAACTCTATTTTGTTTCCGCATTATCACTGGTGCTTCTCTCATTGAGATTCCTGCTCATCTTCAGTTTAATGAGACGGTTTCCTTTTCCCTAACCTCGTCCATCCCACCTCACCCATCCCGTGTCAAGCCATCTCACTGCATACTATCCACATCCCTAGCACGCTCACACTAGCCACCATAGCAACTAATACGTGGCAGGTTTACACAGTATATTACTACTCAATAATAATACTTACGATTTTATTTTTCTTATTTTGCGCAACTTATTACAGAGGAAGTCACTAATGCTCAGAGTAATTGCAGAGCTATTAATGTTGCCATACCTAGTTCGTAAAATACGTGTAATTATTGTTTTGGAAAAGCTTGTAGCCGACGATATTGTGCTCCAAACCAGAAAATACATTTACCTTATTATGATGAGAGCCGCTGTTTGGTTGACGTTATTGTAGTCAGTGTGTGTGTGTGTGTGTGTGTGTGTGTGTGTGTGTGTGTGTGTGTGTGTGTGTGTGTGTCTGTGTCTGTGTCTGTGTGTGTGTGTGTGTGTGTTTTGCAGATCATCGTGTGTAAAAACAATGTATTTCAGCATCATTGTATCGTACATTCCTTTGGTGCCTGAATAGGTAATACAAACATTGTTTCCATATGGAATTTACTTTAAGGGGGGTCACCGGCTTTTTTTTATCTTTCTCGCTTTCTCTCTTTCACTGGCTTGTATCCATTCAGCCCCATTCAGCCAACTGTTTTAAGACGTTTATCCCCATCCAGGTGTCGATTTCTTCCTGGCGAGCGATAGCGAGCCAGCATTGTATGGAGAAATCCGGCTTCGCCGGAGAAATTTTTCTATCGAAAAATGTACAAATTTAGCTTGCTGTCAAAACAAAAACAATTATATGATGGCTCGCTATCGCTCGCCAGGAAAATATTGACACCTGGATGGGGGTAAACGTCTTAAAACAGTAGGCTGAATGGGGCCGAATGGATACAAGCCAAAGAGAGAGGGAGAGAATGAGAAAAAAAGCGAGGTGGGCTCCCTTAAATGAAGCCTATAAACAGTACTGATGTAGAGATCTGGCACCTGCGATAATAGCAAACACCAGGTGATGTTATGATAATTATAATTAAACCTCTCCGACATATGACGCGATGTTGAGCCTATTAGGGATACTTTAAAGCCTTTGTTTCCATCAGGGGTATTTAGAAACCTTTAGTTTAGTTACTTGAACCTCTGCAGTTGTCTTTAAGTTAGCTGTGGGCAGAAAACTAATTTTGGAGAGGTAATTATAAGAGTGAGAGAACTCTATTTCTTATTGCTAATCTGGCAACTTCTGCGTTATATGAGTCTGAAGGGGTTAATATAATAATGTGTTATTAACTGCCACAAAGTACGGTCGCGCTAATAAGTCATGTCACAGCTGTCATTACGTTTGGCTTGCTCTGTGCGGTATTAAAAAAAAAAACACTAAGCAAGAACATTTCGATTATTTTTTTTAGCATGCTATGTACAGTCGCGCTAATAAGTGATGTTTCGGCAGCAAGTATGTTTTCATCAATAATTGGTATCAGCAATATCTAAGCTTCATTTCTTCATATCGAGTGAAATATGCAAACATGTTCCTACACCTACCCACCCTATTCAATATCTGACGGACATTAATATTTTACATGTTACATGTTTAATATGTTATATGACGTATGCTTGATCAAGTATTCAATCTGGACAAAAACACAACATTTGAACAAAGGGTTAAGGGGGGTGACCTGCTTTTTGTATTTCTCTCCTTTTCTCTCTTTATCTGGCTTGTATCCATTCGGACCCATTCAGCCAACTATTTTAAGACGTTTAATCCCTGTAGATGTCGATTTCTTCCTAGCGAGCGATAGCGAGCCAGCATTATATTAAGAAATCCGGCTTCGCCGGAGAAATGTTTCTATCGAAAAATTTACAAATTTAGCCTGCTGTCAAAAACATTTAATAAATATACTGGCTCGCTACCGCTCACCAGTAAAATTCGACACCTGGATGGGGATAAACGTCTTAAAACTGAATGGGGCCGAATGGATACAATCCAGAGAAAGAGAGAAAAGGTGAGAACAAAAGCAGGTCACCCCCCTTAAACCATATACTATTTCACTCCTAAAATAGTTCTGTTTGGTTTATGAGAGACAGACAAGGAGTCGAATAAGTGGCGATTATTATTAAACGGTGTCCATACAAGCTATAAGGAAGGCTCTATGGGAGATACGAGGGTAAACACTATTATTATTAGACGCTGTCCATACAAGCTATAAGGAAGGCTCTATGGGAGATACGAGGGTAAACACTATTATTATTAGACGCTGTCCATACAAGCTATAAGGAAGGCTCTATGGGAGATACGAGGGTAAACACTATTATTATTAGACGCTGTCCATACAAGCTATAAGGAAGGCTCTATGGGAGATACGAGGGTAAACACTATTATTATTAGACGCTGTCCATACAAGCTATAAGGAAGGCTCTATGGGAGATACGAGGGTAAACACTATTATTATTAGACGCTGTCCATACAAGCTATAAGGAAGGCTCTATGGGAGATACGAGGGTAAACACTATTATTATTAGACGCTGTCCATACAAGCTATAAGGAAGGCTCTATGGGAGATACGAGGGTAAACACTATTATTATTAGACGCTGTCCATACAAGCTATAAGGAAGGCTCTATGGGAGATACGAGGGTAAACACTATTATTATTAGACGCTGTCCATACAAGCTATAAGGAAGGCTCTATGGGAGATACGAGGGTAAACACTATTATTATTAGACGCTGTCCATACAAGCTATAAGGAAGGCTCTATGGGAGATACGAGGGTAAACACTATTATTATTAGACGCTGTCCATACAAGCTAAAAGGAAGGCTCTATGGGAGATACGAGGGTAAACACTATTATTATTAGACGCTGTCCATACAAGCTATAAGGAAGGCTCTATGGGAGATACGAGGGTAAACACTATTATTATTAGACGCTGTCCATACAAGCTATAAGGAAGGCTCTATGGGAGATACGAGGGTAAACACTATTATTATTAGACGCTGTCCATACAAGCTATAAGGAAGGCTCTATGGGAGATACGAGGGTAAACACTATTATTATTAGACGCTGTCCATACAAGCTATAAGGAAGGCTCTATGGGAGATACGAGGGTAAACACTATTATTATTAGACGCTGTCCATACAAGCTATAAGGAAGGCTCTATGGGAGATACGAGGGTAAACACTATTATTATTAGACGCTGTCCATACAAGCTAAAAGGAAGGCTCTATGGGAGATACGAGGGTAAACACTATTATTATTAGACGCTGTCCATACAAGCTAAAAGGAAGGCTCTATGGGAGATACGAGGGTAAACACTATTATTATTAGACGCTGTCCATACAAGCTATAAGGAAGGCTCTATGGGAGATACGAGGGTAAACACTATCTCAATTATCCCTCTGACTTCCATATAACCTTGACATTACCAAGAAAATCAAGTAATAGCCAGAAAACGGAAATTAAAGTGTAATCGGATCTTAAGGGGAGGTATTTAGTTTGTTCCCTACGTTTTCATCAAGCTTAAAATTACACCCCCTAGATCCCCTTTCAAGATAAATTTGTACATTTTTCGGTAGAAAAATGTCCAGGCCGGAGGCCGGTTGCTCTTAAATTACAGGCTCGCTATCGCTCGCCAGGAAAAAATCGACACCTTAATGGCACGAAAGGTCTTAAAATTGACAGAAATGGGGCAAAATGTCTTAAATGTCCAAATTACTAGGGCGAACGTCTTAAAATCTCAAAAGCAATGGGGCTAAACATGAGTGAGAAAGGGGTCCAGAAAAAAATCCCTCAAGTGGAAATCTCCCCTTAAGAGAGTTTCCAGTCAAGTTATCGAATCCGGTTCTGATTAGGGAACAAGAAAACAATCGTGTAGGTTAGAATTTGTTTATGTTTCCTCGTTGCTGCCTAGACTTGTGCTAAGGGAGCCCCCTTCGCTGTTTATTCTCTTTCTCTCCCTCTATCTTTGGCTTGTATCTATTCGACCCCATTCAGCCTACTGTTTTAAGACGTTTACCCCCATCCAGGTGTCAACATTTTCCTGGTGAGCGGTAAATAATTATATATGTTTTAATGCAAGCTAAATTTGTACATTTTTCGATAGAAAAATGTCTCCGGCAAAGCCGCACTACTCCATACAATGCTGGCTCACTATCGCTCTCCAGGAAAATATCGACACCTGGATGGGGATAAACGTCTTAAAACAGTTGGCTGAATGGGGCCGAATGGATACCAGCCAGGGAAAGAGAGAAAAGGAGAGAGAGATAAAACAAAACCCGGTGACCCCCCCTTAATGCTTCATTAAGGGGGAGGCGGTTTGTTCTGGACCCCCTTCTCCCTTCCCAGGAGTTACTACGACACCCATATTGCACAACATCGCGTGCGTAACGTTATCTTAGCTATAGAGGAACTAAATTATGGAACACCTTGAACGAACCTTTCAGACATGCTGTGTCTATGTGTGTGTTCATAATGTAAATTTACGGGACACTGACTGTTTTTTGTTTTTGTTTGCCTATTAATTAATGTATTCATATATTTTGTTTACTGTCCTCCCTAGACCTCCATCAAGCTTAGAAAAACACCCCCTAGACCCCCTTCAAGATAGATTTGTACATTTTTCGGTAGAAAAATTTCCCGGCCAAAGGCCGACTCCTCCTCAAACTACAGGCTCGAAACTAAATGGCACGAAAGGTCTTAAAATTGACAGAAATGGGTCGAAGGTTCTTAAAATCGTCAAAATAATGGGGCGAACGTCTTAAAATTATTAAAGCAATGGGGCTATATTGAGGGAGAAAGGAGTCAAGAAAAAAATCCCTCAAGTGGAAATCTCCCCTTAAGTGCATAATATAAATTTGATATACGTGTAACCTAGCATTAAATATTTACTAACGTCTATAAGGCTAGCTACATAGAGCTTTGCTTCGCTAGCTACTGTATATCTGCCAATTGACTACTTGCGAGTTTCATTCTATTAGGAAGTTGGAGTTGTAGACATCGATATTTAGCAGAATAACCAGCTATAATACGGTTTTAGTTATTACAAAACACATGAAACCAAATGCATCACACTATTTATCCATCAGAAACCTACATAATTACTGTGTATGTGTTTAATATCGATGTTTACAGGCCGAACTTCCTTATAGCCTGAAACTCGCAAGTGGTTAATTGTTCAAATAAATGTATTATTATGTACAGTCGGGGGGTATTAAGTGTTGTCATAGATTCCAGTGGTTTTCGCTCAACAAGTGTTATTGGTATCTTTATAGTTACTGGGAAAACTGCTTATCCCTCAGAGTATTAGTCAGTGTCCGAAACTTTGTGAAATATCTGACAACACTTACTTACCTCGACCGTACTATTGTATGTACTTATTTGGCAATACTAAATCAATCAATCAATCAATCAATCAATCAATCAATCAATCACTCACTCACTCACTCACTCACTCACTCACTCACTCACTCACTCACTCACTCACTCACTCACTCACTCATGATTAACCCCATTAGTATTTTAGATTTTAAGACGTTCATTCCATTAGTTTGACGATTTTAAGACTGTTTGCCCCATTTCTGTGTCAGTATTAAAACCTTTCGTGCCATTAACCCTCTCCGACATATGACGCGATTTTGAGTCTATTGGGGATACTTTAAAGCCTTTGTTACCATCAGGGGTATTTTGAAATCTTTAGTTTAGTTACTTCAACCGCTGCAGTTGTCTTTGAGTTAGCTGTGGGCAGAAAAATAATTTTGGAGACGTAATTATAGGAGTGAGAGAACTCTATTTCTTATTGCTAATCTGGCAACCTCTGCGTCATAAATGTGTGCAAGGGTTAAGATGTCGATTTTCGTCCTGACGAGCGATAGCGACCCTGTAATTTAAGAGAAAGCGGTCTTAGGTCGAGACATATTTCTACCGAAAAAATGTACAAATTTATCTAGCAGGGGGATCTTGGGAATGTTTTTGTAAGCTTGGTGGAGATCTTGGGGATGTTTTTGTAAGCTTGGTGGAGATCTTGGGGATGTTTTTGTAAGCTTGGTGGAGATCTTGGGGATGTTTTTGTAAGCTTGGTGGAGATCTTGAAATAAAATTAAATAAATAAATCAATAAATCGACCCATTAAGGGGAGATTTCCACTGGAGAGATTATTTTCTGGACCCCTTTCTCCCTCATGGTTAGCCCCATTGTTTTTGATAGTTTAAGATGTTTGCCCCCTTAGTTTGGCGATTTTAAGAACTTTCGCCCAATGTATGTCAATTTTAAGACTTTTCGTGACATTTAGGTGTCGATTTTTTCCTGGCGAGCGATAGCGAGCCTGTAATTTAAGAAGAAGCGGCCTTCGGCCGGGACATTTTTCTACCAACAAATGTACACATTTATCTGGAAAGGGGGTCTAGGGGCTGTAATGTTAAGCTTGATGGAAGTTTAGCGAACTAACTAAAAACCTCCCCTTAATAAACCCTCCCCCCTTAACCCGTACATAAAAACCTCCCCTTAATAAACCCTCCCCCCTTAACCCGTACATAAAAACCTCCCTTAATAAACCCTCCCCTCTTAACCCGTACATAAAAACCTCCCCTTAATAAACCCTCCCCCCTTAACCCGTACATAAAAACCTCCCCTTAATAAACCCTCCCCTCTTAACCCGTACATAAAAACCTCCCCTTAATAAACCCTCCCCTCTTAACCCGTACATAAAAACCTCCCCTTAATAAACCCTCCCCTCTTAACCCGTACATAAAAACCTCCCCTTAATAAACCCTCCCCTCTTAACCCGTACATAAAAACCTCCCCTTAATAAACCCTCCCCCCTTAACCCGTACATAAAACCTCCCTTAATAAACCCTCCCCCCTTAACCCGTACATAAAACCTCCCCTTAATAAACCCTCCCCCCTTAACCCGTACATAAAAACCTCCCCTTAATAAACCCTCCCCCCTTAACCCGTACATAAAAACCTCCCCTTAATACACCCTCCCTCTAACCCGTACATAAAACCTCCCCTTAATAAACCTCCCCTCTTAACCCGTACATAAAAACCTCCCCTTAATAAACCCTCCCCCCTTAACCCGTACATAAAAACCTCCCCTTAATAAACCCTCCCCTCTTAACCCGTACATAAAAACCTCCCCTTAATAAACCTCCCCTCTTAACCCGTACATAAAAACCTCCCCTTAATAAACCCTCCCCTTAACCCGTACATAAAAACCTCCCTTAATAAACCCTCCCCTCTTAACCCGTACAAAAACCTCCCCTTAATAAACCCTCCCCCTTAACCCGTACATAAAAACCTCCCCTTAATAAACCCTCCCCCCTTAACCCGTACATAAAAACCTCCCTTAATAAACCCTCCCCTCTTAACCCGTACATAAAAACCTCCCCTTAATAAACCCTCCCCCTTTAACCCGTACATAAAAACCTCCCCTTAATAAACCCTCCCCCCTTAACCCGTACAGTCCCGGTGACGTTCTTTCCATTATAATATGTCAACTATAAGACGATGTTATTAAGCTTAGGAAGGACCTGTAGCCATAATAAGGCTTCAAACCATCTCAACCAACCTTTCTAACTGCCACAGATCCTTCCTAATCTGCATAATATCATCTAGATATAGCTACAACGCAACATATCACAAGTCGCTGGTTCTCAAGGGGTTAAGGGGAGGTTTTTAGTGCGTTTCCTAGACTTCCATCAAGCTTGAAATTATATCCCCTTGACCCCCTTTCAAGATAAATTTGTACATTTTTCGGTAGAAACATTTCCCGGCCGAAGGCCGGTTCCTCTTAAATTACAGGCTCGCTATCGCTCGCCACGAGAAAATCGACATCTAAATGGCACGGAAGATCTTAAAAGTTACATCAATGGGGCGAAAGTTCGTAAAATCGTCAAACTAATGGGGCGAACGTCTTAAAATCTCAAAAGCAATGGGGCTAAACATGAGTGAGAAAGGGATCCAGAAAAAAAATCCCTCAAGTGGAAATCTCCCCTTAAGGAAACAAATACGTGTAAGATTTTCCTTTTCTCTAATAACGAATGTTAATGTCTAGTATTAAATTTCGTCTCGCTTAATTTTTGTATATATCATTATTAATTCCCTAATCAATCTACATTTCCTCCGACGCTGTTCAGTTAGGTATCCTAGTTTGCAATTTGTTAACTTGTTTACTTATATACAGTATATATATATAGACTGCCGTGGTGTAATTGATTAAGCGTCGGCTATCGTTCTGATGGTCGATGGTTCGATCCCCACTGAGAGACTAGAAACATATATATATATATATATATATATATATATATATATATATATATATATATTCGACAAACATCCTTAACATCTAACCACTTACACAATGTAATGTGTAGGGTTAATAAATTATGAATGATAGAAACTGCCGGGAATCAAACTCGGGACCCACACACAGGACGACAGTGCTCTACCACTGTACGGTACTATCAAGAAGGTTCTTGTTATGTTATGTTTTGTTACTATGTACCCAACTACTTCCTCGCAATTTTGTTATTTATCTCATTATTCTTTATCCTTCAATTCCCTTTAATTATCTACACACACACACACACACACACACACACACACACACACACACACACACACACACACACACACACATATTTCTTCACACAATGTACTCTTAAATTGTCATCCTGGGTTCCTGGAGAGCTTCTGCACTCACTAAATTCATTTTTACTTCTCCAACTACAGACTATCCTCTTTCTAGGGCTCTGGTGCTTCTTAGTTTGCACTGGATTATGAAATGCAATAATTATAGTCTGGCAGAGATATCCTATATATTGCTTCATTCTTAGGCATTATAGTTTTCTACATTTATCTTTATCACAATTGCCGACTTGCGAGTTTCGTTCTATAAGGAAGTTGGAGCTGTAGACAACGATACTTAACAGAATTTACAGCTAAAATTCGGTCGTAGTACATTTATAAATACATACAACCCAATTCAACATGCCATTTATCCATCAGAAACGTACATTATTCTTGCATTTATGTTTAATATCGATGATCACGGCTCCAACTTCCTTATAGCCTGAAATTCGCATGTGGTCAATTTGCTTTCTTCTGAGAATTCCTCGGTTGCTATCGTGGACAGTCATCGCCCCTCACCTTATGTTGTCATTTCTGGGGTTTCCCGGGGTGTTGTCGTATACTTAGCTATTTTATTTATTATTGAATTACTTCTCAACTTTCATATCCAATAATTTTCTGAAGAGTTACACTTGAATTAAGCAGTGTACCTTCCAAAAGTCTTGACAACACTGGGGATAGGAAGCCACATCATCTCTATCGCCAAGCATGTTTATTGGTTTCAAATGAGCGAAGAAACCCTTTAAAATTTCAATTCCACAATAATATAATTTCCTCTGTTACTCTTCTCTGGACATATTACTGCACAAAACATGCATTACGGTTCCTGATCTATTTTGTAAATAATCGCATCTCTTGCTAAGTCATCTCCTCAGCAGCTAGGTGAGCTAAACCGACTCTATGGGTTTGTCTCCTCCACTTATCATCTCCCATTGTACAAAGGTTTAGTACATACAATTGTAAAGTATTTTCATATGCTTGAGTTGGTTCGACATGTCTAACTCATTTCAAACCGTGCAGTCCTATAATTGTTATCACATCAATTGTCATTCTCTAAAGAGTTCTCTACAATTGTTTACCATTGACCACAATGTAGCATCATGCTCTCTTTGCATGCACTATTTCAACAAATTTAATCTTCAGACCTTTCATAATGAATACCTCCCACTCCCCCCTCCCTACCCCTGTGTGTAGAATCTGAGGCATTCATTTGTTTACGCTACACATCTCTCTATCCCATATTGTAAAATAAATGTCACAGATATTCTTGCATGCAACGTATAATTTCTATAAAGCACTTCGTCTGACCATCTCTTTGCCTCCTTATACTCGAGATTCTTAACTTCATTTGTACTCATATTATTATTGAAATTTGCTGCCTCTTCAATTCAATTCAATTCAATTTAATTAAAAAGAGTTTAATTCAATTAAATTCAATTTCATTGTTTTTTGTTTGTTTTCATTTTTCTACAGAAGAGCTACTCTCTACAGTATATACAACTTTCTCTTTGGATCCTTCATTACTATATTATAATCCTACTAACCCAGACTAACCCTACTAACCCTACTAACCCAGACTGGTTATGTATTATTCCCCAACACTCCCTCTCTTTATCCCAACAGCTCCAGCCTCACCCCCTTACCAAACCACTCCTGTAATTATCCAGTAACCGTCGGTGGTCTTGGTGGTGGTTTTTGTTGTTATTGTTGTTGGTGGTGGTGGTGGTGGTGGGAGTATTGGTGTTGTTGGGGGTGGTATTAGTTGTGTTGCTTTTGTTGTTATTTTTGGTTATGTTATTGTTGTTTTTCAATTCAATATCCTTGTTTTATAAGATATATACATTAAACATTTATATACATTACATATTGTAAACTAATACAATAAGAATAGGTAATAACAAGTTAATGCGATATTGAGTGTTAAAAATTAAACAGGTAAATTAGTTATATTAAACTGTCATTAGTTAATAACCGTTAGGCTCGTCGGCTGTTGGTAGGAGATGGTAGTGACACTGTAGTAGGGGTCGAGTTGTTATTATTGTGTGACTGGTCGTGAAGTAGTGCTGGTGATGGAAATGCTATTGTTGTTGGTGGTAATGGTGTTATTGCCGTTGAGGTCATAGTTTGTGATGAGGCTCCATGGTGTGGTTGTTGGTAGATATGGTGTTGGTAATATTAATATTGCTATTGATTTAATGGTGTAAATTATAGTGTCAAGTTTACTGGTGCAGTTGCTGCTATAATCAATGTTGTTATTGTTAGTTATTCTGCTTTGGCTGTTCCTAATGTTATTACCCCTGTAGTTGTGAATGTTGGTGTTATGCCAGACTCAACAACCTTCGGACACTTCTATCTCTCACTCATCACTTCATCACTGGTCAACACCATGATGCCACCACTTCCGGCACTACATGACAAACTACCCTTCCTCACAAGACTATCAGCTACCCTGAAGAAGCCGAAGAACAAATCCAGCAGCAACACATCAGTCTACCCTTCCAACCATCACCAAAGAAAACCGTTCTAACACAGTGACCCCTTCCAATCAGATGAACGAAAAACAAGGACCAACTATACCTGGGGATCACCTCATTAACACTTTACCTGACAGTCCCATCAAGAAAGGGCCCATGTCTAACCCCTTCATTAGTGTACCTGTGGTCCCTTTTCCCTGGAATCCAAAACCCAGCAAGAGATGTTGACAAATGTAGAGGAGAGGATGGACCGTTTGTTGGGCATCTCACCAGCTCCTTTGAGAACCACAAATTCCAAAGCACACTTACCGCTTACACCGGTCAAGGCAGAAGTGCTTACACAGGTTGTGTGATTATTGCTTACACAGGGTAGTCAGAGAGTATCGCTTCCACAGTTTACTCACAAAATTATTTTAAGTAAGACTCGAGAGAATCGCTTATGCTGGGGTCACATATTCACGTATATGCTCCCGTATGCTCCCGTACGAAGGTTTATTGGTAGTTGGCAACCGAATACGTAAAACGTAAGGGCTTAGTACGCAAAACGTAAATGAAAATGAGTCCAGTCGTGGGGGTTGGTACGCATGGCGGGAGTAGCCACGCTGGTCGGGGAGGTGGTGGGTGCGGCCAAGGCCGCCCGGTATGTTTTGGATTTCAAATCAGATACGGGGCTCGCGCTCACGTATGTCAAAAGTCGGGAAATCCTACGTCTGACGGGAGCAGCCCCATAAGACGTAGCAACTCGCCCGGTCAAACGTAAGTTGCTCCCGTCAACCGTAAAATATTCCCATCAAACGGGAAAGTTTACGTTAGTCCGGCCGCATCTGGCAGAACCGCCGCACTGCGGGTTGGCGGGAAGACGAGGCACCGTTGTATGGGGAGGACAACGGGACCAAGCGGGGGACCAGCGGGGACACTCAAGTCACACCTCTCACCACACCGGAGCAGCAACCAACAAGCCAACCCTGCCACCCTCTGCACCCTGCCGAAAACAAATCGTAGCAGCGAAACGACTGCACCTATGGCTTTCCTATTTTTACCACATGTATCTTACCCTTTAGGCTACCCACCACAAAAATTCCAAATCCCTCCTCCCACCCACTGGCTGACTGTCGGTCCCGTCAGAAGGAAAAAAAAGGAAAATCTGTGGCGGCGAAACGACTGCACCAATCGGTTCCATATTTGTGTGACAGGTCTCTTACCCTTCTGCCTTCCCCCCACCACACCCCCAACCGCCTCCCACCACCCACTTCTAGCGTATCCGTACGAAGAAAAGGAAAAAAAGGAAAATCCGTGGTGGCGAAACTACCTCACCAATCGGCTTCATATGTGTAACACAAGTCAATTACCCTTCTACCTTCCCCCAACCAACCCCAAAACCACCCTCCCACCACCTTCCCACCCATACATTCAGATACCATAAAAGTCTCTGTAGTCTATAGTGTCTTTTCAGCTACTTTCGGGACCATCGGGGACCTGATTTCTGGCGAGGGGAGTGTTTTTTTTACCATTATCCTTCCTAATTTCTATCCCAACTTGATAGATTTAGCCAAAAAAAAAAAAAAAAAAAAAAACTCTGGCACTGGCAGAAGCACACCGTCAAAATTGGCTGGCACTCAGCGGGTTAAAGGTTACAAGGATGAATGGTCTTTCCTCTTAGGGAGTTCACAAAATTGAACTCCTCCAGGATGAATTCCGCGATGTTGTTCATGGTGCCGATGAAGGACTGGGAATGGGAATGGTGAGGCCATTCCTGCCCTTTTGTAGTTCCCAGATTCCAACCCAGACCTACGTGGTTGACAAAGACTGTCTTTGTCTGTGTTTGGACAGACCGCGTGTGCCTACGATTGTTCGGAAACGGTCCACGTAAGTCCTAAAAACTCCCAAGACGTACGGCCTCAGCTACGCAGGTCTTGTGGGGGCGTGGCCATGGGCGTGGCCTGTGTTCCCGCAAATCGGGCAGCCCAGGCGGACTAACGGGGACATGCTTATGCAAGTCGCAAGCACATACGTAGTTCCATACAACTACATTACGTCTGACGTAACACTGGCCCCATCACGGTACGTCTGTCGGGAAGTGCAATAGTCGTGGTCTATACGGGCGTACACGGCCGGACTACGCCCGTCAGAACACAAAATTGGCGATTACGCCTGACGGGAGCTGTCGGGAGCGATATACGGGAATGTGTGACCCCAGCATTACACAGAGTTCTTGAACAGTGTGGCTTATGCAGGGTGCCGCACACTCGCTTGTCGAGGAATCCGAGCATATACGTAGGCCGGATAAAATCTCATTCATCTATTACACCACCAGGCCAGCAGAGGAAGTCTGAGAAAGAAGACAAGGTTCTAGCTGTAAACAACATAGAAGAGAGTACAAAATAAAAGGAATAGAAGCCAGAGTTTTACCCTGCCCGGGACTCCTGGCATAGCTATATTACGAGATAGGAACAGAAATACAATTTAGCGATATTATTGGTCTCGATTTTTGAGGTCCCTACTCACCCTTAAATTCAGCAATACACACTTGTATCCCTTGCTTGTATAAAGAATATATATATATATATATATATACAAAATATATATATATATATATATATATATATATATATATATATATATATATATATATATATATATATATATACAGAATCTATATACACAGTTTATTTCACGTGGGCTATGAATGTATAAATACTTCAAGTCGGGATCGAACCTCCGACATTCACGCCGTGGTGTAGTGGATTAAAAGCTGGGACACTGGTTTTGAATGTCAGAGATTCGATCCCGGCTGGGAGTATTTAAACATATAATATATATATATATATATATATATATATATATATATATATATATATATATATATATATATTATATACTGTATACTGCGTATATGTATATGTTCTATAGGCCTCTCTGCCTGTACTACTAAGTATATAAAGAACTCTATATTTAACATGAACACCAACCCGAATATATACTTACTGTTCCCCTGCTCACTTTCCCTTCTATTGCATGTCGCTGTTCTCTTCCAGGTTCCACCAGTTCATATTCTGTATAATACATGTTAAAATTATTAATAATAATATTGTTTCTTGTATGCTCATTCTCATTCAACTAATATTTACTCTCAGTTGCATTTATAAATAACACGTTTATACCGTGACTATGTACTATGTTGTAGCCTTAGTCTTCCAGTTAATATAAGTAAACATCGCACACCTAAAATGGTATTCTTCGTAACCGAGATACGTGGCCTTTTAGTTGCTATTGTTGTAGTAATCATATTTTCTTTTGTTTGGCTACCCGTGTGATAAATAACGATTCGATGCGGTCCCAAACACCCAGGCCGGTTATTTACAGCCCGACTTTCAGAAAAGGTTAATTGGTGCTGAACCTAAAGTCGCTGTCACACGAGCGCTTTTCCCGTCAATTTTCCATGAGCAAGTTTTTCCTCTTATTATTTCGGGACTTTTTCGCACTGGTATCGGCATCAAAACTGAAGGTAGATTATGTTAAGCGGCTGAATTCTGATATAATGTAATCTTTTAAGCTTCCAGACCATAATTGCCCGTAACAATTGCTCAAAAAAGCGCTCGTGTGACTCCTGCTTAACTCTACCAGACATTTTAATAAACGGAGAAAAGACAACTGTCGCCATTTTATATGTTATATTCGAAACCCAATAGGAACAGCGACCGGTCACCCAAAACCATTTTGATGGTAGCTAACCATAATCTGTTTCCTTTCAACTGACGGTAAATTGCAAAGTTCCTACTAAGATTTCTCAGTTATTTTGAAGATATTGTAGTGAAATATGGTGCAAATTATATGAACTTGGTCTCTATATGATGCAGAGACGTAGTGGTTTTTTATTGTTCCATTAAGTATCGATAAATTAGCTGCTAAGGGATTCAATTTACCGTCACATGAAATGAAACAAAGTACAGTCGTATTGCCCTTCCTTTACACATACATTGTCATGTATATAGTAAAAAAATTGCGATAATGGTATATAATATATTGTTTAGTCTTTGCATCTAAACTCTAAAAAAAAAATGTTTCTATGTGATTGAGGGAGGCAAAAGGCATAACTGCCTATAGCGAGTGCCTCCCCCATAGTTGAAAGAGTGACAGGGCCAAAATCAAGGGACGTTCGAGCCAAACATACAATATGATTGCTCTCTCTCTTACTACAAGACCTCAATTTTGTCTCTATGAAATAATATTAATCAGCAGAAATCACAGGAGCACTTTTCTGTCAACTTGTGGTCGTCTGTGTATTTATGTTATTACTAACTGGGGATAAAACATCTATTAATTATCAACAGTTAGTCATAGGCATAGGACTAGCTTAAATTTGAGACATAACACGAGCAATTGACCACTTGTGAGATTCAGGCTATGAGGAAGTTGGAGCAGTACACATCGATATTAAACAGAAATGCGATAATAATGTACGTTTCTGATGGATAAATGGTATGTTGAATTGGGTTTTATGTATTTATAAATGCACTATAACCGTATTTTAGGTGGTAATTCTGCTAAATATCGTTGTCTACAGCTCCAACTTCCTTATAGAATGAAACTCGCAAGTCGGCAATTATTGCTTTTTGTGAAGTGCTTTGCGTCTCCCATACTCAACAAAGGCTACGGATAACAGTATTGTTATATTTTCCAAGTGAATGCTTCCAATAGGTGAATGCCTCAATTTTGACTGTTTCCAGTACATTAACATTGCATGAATTATTCCATGGTTATATATGCGAAGTTATTAATTGAGGAAAGTTTCTAGGAGTACGACAGAATTAACCATCATAGTCCTTTTGTATATGAAAGGTCATCACTAAGCTGAATAAAATTGTCTAGCGGTCGCTAATCTAGATTATATATGTTTACACTGCTATACTTTCGGTAAAGGGAAAACGATATAATATTAATATATGTACAGTCAACTCATTTAATCCTCAGTCTCGGAAATTTTAGTTATGCAATTATATATATACCGGTACTATATATATATATATACCAGTATACACACACACAGTATATATATATATATATATATATATATATATATATATATATATATATATATATATATATACTGTATATATATTTTTTTTTTTTTTTTTTTTTTTTTTTTTTAGATTGCTTTAGGAAACTTTATTGCTGATACATTTCTTAATTCATCTCTTTTCCATTTTTAACATTGCACATTTATTTTATACATTAACGTTTAAGCTTTTCATAAGCCTAAACAATATTCTGAGACTTTGCGGATTATGCGAGTTGACTGTACCAATATTTGTGTCGTAAGGGAAATTAACATTAAACCAACACAAGTACCAGTATTTGTGTCGTATCTTCCTAATGTCAACCCTTCGTTTCACTGGTTATAGACAGAAACAATTATACATCACACACATCCTAAATACTGTATAGCTATCACCCTCTGACTTCCATATACCCTTCTTAGCCAATATCAAAACATTAACTGAATGCGTCATAATCCTCAAGGGGTTAATACTCATACACTGGTTTTAGCGGTAGTACTTTATCATATTCTAACTTTGCTATAGCTGAACACAAAATAGTTGTAGTGTAATTTTCTCACACATAGATACCATTTACTGTGCAATTGAAATAACGCTAGATAATTGCTGTTGGTGGTAACTATATAATGACTTAAAGCTTGAACAGTTACACACGATGGCTCGTATGTATGTTTTGCGGTTGAGACATCATATAATGGTGTTCGAGAGTGTCTGGGGTTAAGCCATTGAAAAGACTGCACTGTACATTCACAGAAAAAAATCATGGGATGCCTACTTTAATATGGCCTTTATCATTCACTAATGATTATATATGAAATTATTTACAAACACTTTGTTAATGTAAAAATACATAAGCTTTGATGATAGGTGTTGGGGAAAAAAAAGTAACTTCATTAGTGTTAGGAATCAATTCTGATCCTAGCGGGACATCAAATTAAGGGCAGGAAAACCGTTTTTCTGGACCCCCTTCTCCCTATTGTTTAGCCCCACTAGTTTTGATATTATAAGACGTTCGGCGCATTAGTTTGGCGATTTTAACACCTTTCGCACCATTTCGTTGTCAATTTTAAGACCTTTCGTGCCATTTAGGTGTCGATTTTTTCTGGCGAGCGATAGCGAGCCTGCAATTTTAAGAGAAACCGGCCTTCGGCCGGGACATTTTTCTACCGAAAAAAATTATAAATTTATCTTGAAGGGGGGGGGGGGTCTAGGGGGTGATTTTCTAAGCTTGATGAAGGTCTAGGGAGGAAATTAAAAAATATATGAATAAATTAATTAATAGCCCAAACAAACGGCCAGTCTCCCCTTAATTAATAGACCAAACAAGTGGCCAGTCTCCTCTTAATTAATAGACCAAACAAGTGGCCAGTCTCCCCTTAATTAATAGACCAAACAAGTGGCCAGTCTCCCCTTAATTAATAGACCAAACAAGTGGCCAGTCTCCCCTTAATTAATAGACCAAACAAGTGGCCAGTCTCCCCTTAATTAATAGACCAAACAAGTGGCCAGTCTCCCCTTAATTAATACAGTAAAGTGAAGATGATGCAGTCGGTTTAGTAGGCTACCAATAAGGTTCCACACATTTGAATCTTTGAACTTTTTACATCACAATTTGAAGCATTTGGGATATAATAGAGCATTCTAGTATTTCAATTATGCTCGACACTGATTCAAATCGGTGTAACCTTATAGAAACTCGATGACAGCTAGTGTTGCCAATGTAGCTACTTTCCCGCTTGATCTAGACGTATTTACTTCGACCTAGCGGCAGATTTGTACATCTAGCGACATGAATTCCAGCAATATTCTGAAGATTTGAGTAATTTTAGACAAATATTGTAGAGCTTGTGCCGTTATTCTAACTATTTTCGGCATTTATTTACTGTTTTCGGCATTTATTTACTATTTTCGGCATTTATTTACTATTTTCGGCATTTATTCTAGCTATTTTCGGTATTTATTTACTATTTTTGGCATTTATTTACTATTTTCGGCATTTATTTACTATTTTCGGCATATATTTACTGTTTTCGGTATTTATTCAAGCTATTTTCGGCATTTATTTACTATTTTTGGCATTTATTTACTATTTTCGGCATTTATTTACTATTTTCGGCATATGTTTACTATTTTTGGCATTTATTTACTATTTTCGGCATTTATTTACTATTTTCGGCATATATTTACTGTTTTCGGTATTTATTCAAGCTATTTTCGGCATTTATTTACTATTATTTACTATTTCGGCATTTATTACTATTTTCGGCATATATTTACTATTTTCGGCATTTTATGCATTTATTTATTTTCGGCATATATTTACTATTTTCGGCATTTATTTACTATTTTCGGCATATATTTACTGTTTTCGGTATTTATTTACTATTTTCGGCATTTATTTACTATCTAGCTGACTTGATTTGGTAACCCTGATGACAGCACGGTACTTTTGACCCTGACGTTGATGCATGGAAGTTCTTCTATATGCTATATTTCCATTCTCATATATGCTGTGGTTGGATATGCTTTATAACATAACTATTTCTACTCTCTCTAACATTACAAGGAATATTATTTGAAAGCTAGTTTGGGATTATAGAGGTTAAGGGGAGGTATTTAGTTTGGGATTATAGAGCTTAAGGGGAGGTATTTAGTTTGGGATTATAGAGCTTAAGGGGAGGTATTTAGTTTGGGATTATAGAGTTTAAGGGGAGGTATTTAGTTTGGGATTATACAGTTTAAGGGGAGGTATTTAGTTTGGGATTATAGAGCTTAAGGGGAGGTATTTAGTTTGGGATTATACAGTTTAAGGGGAGGTATTTAGTTTGGGATTATAGAGCTTAAGGGGAGGTATTTAGTTTGGGATTATAGAGCTTAAGGGGAGGTATTTAGTTTGGGATTATACAGCTTAAGGGGAGGTATTTAGTTTGGGATTATAGAGCTTAACCCTCTCCGACATATGACGCAATTTTGAGCCTATTAGGGATACTTTAAAGCCTTCATTACCATCAGGGGTATTTACAAACCTTTAGTTTAGTTACTTCAACCTCTGCAGTTGTCTTTGAGTTAGCTGTGGGCAGAAAACTAATTTTGGAGAGGTAATTATAAGAGTGAGAGAACTCTATTTCTTATTGCTAATCTGGCAACCTCTGCGTCATACGAGTCTGAAGGGGTTAAGGGGAGGTATTTAGTTTGGGATTATAGAGCTTAAGGGGAGGTATTTAGTTTGTTCCCTACTTTTTCATCAAGCTTAAAATTACACCCCCTAGATCCCCTTTCAAGATAAATTTGTACATTTTTCGGTAGAAAAATGTCCCGGCCGGAGGCCGGTTGCTCTTAAATTACAGGCTCGCTATCGCTCGCCAGGAAAATCGACACCTTAATGGCACGAAAGGTCTTAAAATTGACAGAAATGGGGCAAAATGTCTTAAAATATCCAAACTACTAGGGCGAACGTCTTAAAATCTCAAAAGCAATGGGACTAAACATGAGGGAGAAAGGGGTAAAGAAAAAAATCCCTCAAGTGGAGACCTCCCCTTAAGGGGAGATCCTTCACTTTTTGTCAATTTTTGTATTTATTTATTATTTTTCTAGTTTCCTCGCTAGACCTCCATCAAGCTTAAAATGAAGCTTAAAATGAAGCCCCCTAGACCCCCTTTCAAGATAAATTTGTAAATTTTTCGGTAGAAAAATGTCCTGGCCGAAGGCCGATTCCTCTTAGATTACAGGCTCCCTATCGCTCGCCAGGAAAACAAATCGAGACCTAATTGACAGGAAAGGTCTTAAAATTGACAGAAATGGGGCGAAAGTTCATACAATCGCCAAACTAATGGGTTTAAAGATGAGGGAGAAGGTGGTCTAGAAAAGCGACTCGTCTCCCCTTAAGCGCACTTCCAAATAGTTTGGGAGGGTTCATGAATGTGATTTAACCCGTACAATACCTGCCACGTGTTTTGTATTGATTTCAGCAACATTTAGACGATTTTATAAAGCTTAGGAAGGATATAGGATAGCTAAAACGATTAATTGAAATTGTGTATGTTTCTACCTGTTCTTGAATGGCATTATTGAGCAGACGTATGTTTTTGAGTGGGCTCAGTAAGTAGCTGTGCCTTATTTCAAGCCATTTATCACATAAGATGAACACAATGTCTACATATGTGAGCGTGCCTATTGGTATACTATGCACATGTATGTGCACGATATAAATTTATAATTTACAACAACTGTGTGTGTTTTATGCGTCTGAACATACTGTAATATATCTGACATTTAATACCTATAAAATATTGACATCGTATATTCTTTAGAAATGTTTGTGTCTATGATAAACTGTACGTATAAGGTACAATTGAAATGCGTGATGATCATATAGGCCTATACTGCGTTAACAAAAAACAATTAAATGTAAAATTGTGTAAATGCGCAATTGTGTAAGTGCGCAATTGTGTAAGTGCGCAATTGAAATACAATTAGATAAAACCATTGTTTGGATTTGTTGTAAAATGTATTATCAAGAAGATTAGTACAAAATATAAGAGAAAGCGAATACATGACGGAGAGTTAGGCGATAATATTAAACCTCTCTAATACATGACGGAGAGTTAGGCGATAATATTAAACCTCTCTAATACATGACGGAGAGTTAGGCGATAATATTAAACCTCTCTAAAGTTAAACCTTTTCCCTTGATGGCTTTTATAAGCGGAAAGATACTTATCAATTAAAACAAAAGAGTAAGAATTTAGCTTGTTGTGCACTTAAACCCTTGCTTAAAAGTAAATTTATCATAATACAGTATTCGATTAATTTAGTTTCTTTAATTTGTTCCGTGAATAGGTTTTGGAGGCAAACTTTAGAATCCAACGCTGCAACATTGCAATTAGATTAATTAACCCCTTCTTTACCGGTGGCGTCTTTTTTATTTGATTTCAGCTACACTAACACGAGTTAATGAAGCTTAGCAAGAATATGGGTATCTAAAAGGAATAGTTGAAATGGTCTGTAGCATTTTAATAGGTTTACATCCTTCCTAAGCCTAACAAAATCGTCGAATAGTTGCTCGTATGTAACTAAAAGTACATCACCGATATTGAAGGGGTTAAATCAACACCAAACGTTAACCCCTTCACGCATTTATGACGCAGAGGTTGCCAGATTAGCAATAAGAAATAGAGTTCTCCACTCTTATAATTACCTCTCCAAAATTAGCTTTCTGCCCACATCTAACTCAAAGACAACTGCAGAGGTTGAAGTAACTAAACTAAAGGGTTCCAAATACCCCTGATGGTAACAAAGGCTTTAAAGTATCCCCAATAGGCTCAAAATCGCGTCATATGTCGGAGAGGGTTAATCTGATGCATGAAGGTATCCAACGAATATTGCAAGCGCACAGTGTGTATTGTGTGTATACAATGACGGGAAAATGTCATGGTGATGTTTAGGGGTCAAGGCCTCACACACCATTGGACAAGCTAATTATCTATTTCTTATTAATTTCACCACAATACCAAACACCTCCAATGAAATTAATGAAAGCATATATGTGATACACCAGGATTCGAACCCGGCAATGCATTTCATATAACTATCGGTACGGTAGGCAAAGTCATCATCCAACATGAGTTAAACATTTATCAACAAATGATGAAACCAGTGAGTAATATAAACCAACATGATGAAAATATGGTGATGGGCTGGTCTATCAGAGTGAGAACTGAGCGATCTCTGCCATACCCATAGCTTACTCTGAGTGTTCCTTTTACTTATAAATATATTTTCTAGATCTCAAGTGACGGCGTCTCTTCCGTGGATTGACCTCCCAATCTACCAAGATTGGAAGCCAAAGCGTCACATTTTTCCTTTGCCCCTCAACTTTCTCTTCATAATTGGTGAGGGGCACAGGGCCCTGGGTGGGGCTTTGGTTTCCCGGGCGTTTCCGCACCCTCCTCAGCTCCCAGCCATGGAGTGGCTTCGGTCGCCCAGGCTTTATTGTGGTCGGCAGGCAGGGTTCTGTGGGGGCGCTCGGTTATGGCCTTGGCCTTGCTCGGGGACTTGGGGCTGTTCGGCCAGGCAGCTTGGGGAACAACAACAACAACACCATAATGTACAAGGGGTGAGGGGGGTAGTACATATTACATAGGCTACCACAGTCCACAGTTTACATACCAGACATATTCTAGGTTCCATTTACTTCAAGGTGAATAGAGGTATCAAGTGCAAGGAGGCTGCTCATCCATCTCGACATGTTCAGGTATTGAACCTTAGTTATTTAGGCGGCTGTAAGCTGAATGCAGTATCCAGCAGCTAACGTTCACCTTCACAAGGTATTTAATAAACCGACGTATTCATACAAGAAGGCTTTGCCGTGTGTGTCGGTGTGTTAGTATGCATGTAGGTAAACATGTGTCTTGCGTATTGTGTTTACAAATGTGTGTGCGAGGGAGGGGGGGGGGGGAGGGGGGTCATGATGTCGGTTGCTTGTTTGTGCCTGTGTAGCAAGCCTGTCCATATAAATCATTATTATTGAAGGCCCGATAAAGGTAATAGCAATGTCGAGAACATCGATGGTTATCCCCCTCGAGACAAACGAGTGTTTGAGCAAGTCGGTGACTACTCTTCCGGGCCTGACACTATCTTCTATATTTATAACCCATTGGAACCTTGAGCACGCGTCGGCAGGTACACTTTGGACACATTTGCGGTCCACTGTTATGGGTTTGTTTACGCTTTAATCACCTACCTTGTTACTACATTGCCTGCATTTGCCTTTATCCTTAGTTGTTCATACTCAATACATTAAGATGTAGCAGGTAAGGTATCAGAGTTAATGTTGCCTGTGAAATGACCTGCTGACTGCTGTGACATTACTGCAGAAAAGAAATAATAACGATTGGTTAGCTCAAATTTCTCAAGGCAAGAAGGTGGACAGAGGAAGTACAAGACTTGAGGAAGTCAATTATAGTTGTAGAATTAGAGTCATGGCTTAGCACAACGCGAGGGACTTTGGTTTTGGGCTTTGGCTCAGAGTGTGAAGTAAAAAGGGACAACACGAAGCCCAGACCAGATGGCTGGAGTAAAATAGGAAAGAAGAGTAATTGGACAGAGGAAGAACAAGCGGAGAAGTGAGAAGTACAGTAGAAGACTGAAAGTTCACAAAACACAGCAGCAGCTTGGTCTTTTGACATATTTGACTGAGGACTTGGGTGTGTGCAGTAGAGGTCCGCTTTTATGCCTTTGTATCACAGTCATCTCCACAATCAATAACCTCAACTTTGACTTAAAGTACGAGCTTAAATATTGACTTGCGGGGTGTGATCATACGTGTTCATTATTGCCTAGTCTCCCAGGTAATACATGGAACACGAATTGTAAGTTATATAATTATATACTCAGTCAACTGACAATCTTGTTTATTGTAATAGTCGCTTCGCTGTTGTTTTATTGTGTTGCTCGTTTTTCTAGTTTTATATCAGTAGGTCCATCGTACCATTGGAGACCCATAACATATAGATATGTAACCCAGAATTCCCATTTGCATATTGGACATGCAAAACAGTAAATAATGGTTGGGGTAGTGATTATATGAATTAAGGAAGCAAAATTATTAGGAGTGATAAACGGTAAGGAATAGTGTTGGTAATGGCGATGGTAGTGATTGTAAGAGTTAGGGAGGCAAAATGTTAACAAAAACACAGGGTCATATATTCAGTCTGGTATATTTGGGTCTGGTTCTACCGTGCAAATTGGTGTGCTACGTTGGATGTTTCGTTTACTGATTTAAGTATTGCACGTTCAATATCAAATGCCTCTACGTTTGTAAACAAAAATCCTCATTCTGATTAGATATATAATGCCCAAAGCAAGAAAATTACTGTTGGATTGTATTTCGTATCTAGAAAAACGACGAATACGTTTGGAGTACTAGCTCGGTACTGTGCATTATGAATAATATAGTGATACGGACTTTAGGAGAAACCATCCCAAAAAACTAGTAAATTTATCCTTCCAAAGTAGAATGAAAGGTCTGAAGATAGTCAAAATATAACATAAATTGATGTCATCAGGTTATTAAAGTATCGGTGTTATTCCGTCATAAAATGTATGTCTATCTATCTATCTATATGCTCAGGCCCAATCCCCATTTTGGGGGTAGCCGACGCAAGACAGAGCAAGAACAGTGAAAACACAAAAACAACATAAAACAAAAAATAAACACAGATAAAAAAAAAACACAAACTCCCACACATCCAGGTCACCCAGGAGAAGACTCAGAGACCAGGGTTACCAAGGTCGCTCCAGCACTCCCCCGGCCCCTGACCACCCGGAGAGGTTCCGATCTCGGCAGGCAGATATGCAGCGGAGCCAAAGCCACAAGCCCTCCCACCACACTTCCAGGCACACCCTTCATATTAATCGTCTCCCCGGGCCAGGCGCCTGATGGACTATTATCTAGTCCAACTTGCGCCCGACCCCTTACTCCAAATGACCACGTGTTCACTCAACTATTCACAAGCATTCTCCATTCACTCCTGTCCACCACCACTTCCCCTGCCTGATCTATAGTCATTCCTCTATCATCCAAAGCCTTTCTTACAGTCTCTCCATCTCAATGGGGGTCTTCCTGCCCTTCTATCTCCCCTTGTACCTGACTCCCATATTCTCTATGTAAGCCTTTCATCTCCCATTCGTTCAACATGACCATACCAGCTCAGCACCCTTCTGTCCACTCTGGCTGACAAATGTTCCTGCTGCCCCACTCTCCTACGTATCTCTTCATTCCTCAATCTGTCTCTACGAGTAACTCCACACATACTCCTCAAGCAGCTCATCTCCATCACATCCAGCCCTCTTTTCTCCTTTTTCTTCAGAGCCCATGTCTCAGCCCCATACATCACTGTTGGCACAACAATTCCTTGATACAGTGCACTTTTTACTTTCACTCCGAGATTTCTCGTCTTCCACATACTTCCCATTGCTCCGAAAACCTTCCTTCCTTCACACACTCTGTTTTACCTCCACTTCCATACCTCCACTCCTGCTTATCGTTCCTCCTAGATATTTAAAACACTCTACTTGTTCCAATATTTCCCCATCCAGCCTCACATCTAGATTCACCCTATGCTCTCCCCTATTACACACCATTACTTTACTTTTATTGACGTTCACCTTCAGTTTCCTCCTTCCACAAACCACACCAAACTCTTTGACTACCCGCTGCAGTTTCTCATCAGAATCCGCCACCAATGCTGTGTCATCAGCGAACAGCAACTGATTCAACTCCCAATCTCTACCATTCTTTCCTACTAAACCCAATCCTCTTCCCATAGTTCTCCTTTTCACCTCCCTCACCACACCATCCATAAACATATTAAACAGCCATGGTGACATTACACAACCCTGTCGCAAACCTACCTTTACCTCAAACCATTCACTCAACTCACCATTTCCTACTCTCACACATGCTCTGCTCCCTTCATAAAAACTCTTAACTGCTTCTAACAAATTTCCTCCTATTTCATAAATCCTTAACACCTTCCACATTGCTTCACGGTCCACACGATCATACGCTTTTTCCAAGTCCATAAAAGCCCAAAATATCTCCTTATGCTTCTCTAAATACTTCTCGCATAACTGTCTTACTGCAAACATCTGATCCACGCACCCTCTTCCCCTCCTAAAACCGCACTGTTCTACTCCTATTGCAACTTCCGTACACTTTATTATCCTCTCTATCAACACCCTGCCATACAGCTTTCCAACCACTGACAATACACTAATACCTCTATAACTTGAACACTCCTGCCGATCTCCCTTCCCCTTGTACAACGGCACAATACATGCACTCTTCCAGTCTATTGGTATCATTGACACAGCAAAGCACACATTGAAAAGTCTCACCAACCAATCTATTATCACATCTCCACCCTTCTTTATACACTCCACAGCAATACCATCCAAACCTTCTGCTTTTCCCGCTCTCATTTGTTTCACTGCTTCTTTCACCTCATTTTCCTCAATCCTTTCATTCATTCCCTGCCATCTGGGTGGCCTGGGTAACCTATCTCCATCCACCTCTGCTTCAATCACTGCTTCTCTTCCATCTCTTGTATTTAACAAAGATTCAAAATACTCGGCATATCTTTTCCTCACTTCAACTGGTTCCACTAGTAATTCTCCATTTTCATCTTTCACTGACTCTTCCCTCTTTTGTCCTCCTTTCCTTACTTTATTTACTGTAGTTAGTAGAGATACATTGTAAAATTATGACATTTGATATCACAATTTACTTAATTTTACTTTAGATTTTAATGTTGTGACTCGGCAAAAAGCACTAATTTTGTGAGTCTGCATGAGTCGGGAGCCAACCTCGCTTTTTTTCTTTCTCCCTCTCTCTTTGGCTTGTATCCATTCGGCCCCATTCAGCCTACTGTTTTAAGACGTTTAACCCGATCCAGGTGTCAATACTTTCCTGGCCAGTGGTAGCGAGCTACCATATATATATATATATTGTTATGACAGTAAGCTAAATTTGTACATTTTTCGATAGAAAAATCTCTCCGGCGAAGCCGGATTTCTCCATACAATGCTGGCTCGATATCGCTCGCCAGGAAGAAATCGACACTTGGATGGGGATAAACGTCTTAAGACAGTTGGCTGAATGGGGCCGAATGGATACAAGCTAGGGAAAGAGAGAAAAGGAGAGAAAGATTAAAACAAACAGTGACCCCCCTTAACCCATTCAGCACGTTGATGTAATATACTTAATTTTAGCTTGGGAGGAAGGTCTAAAGTATAATGAAGATATAGTGTGCCACATCGATGTTTATCGTCCTTCCCGACCTTAGTAAAAATTTGTCTGATGCTACCCAGAATAAAATTATTAAAACTGTATCGTTTTGAAAGCTAATAGAAGAGTACAGAAGTGCAGAGGGAACAGGGAACAACAAATAATTTTGAGGACACTTAAGGGGGGCCACCAGCTTTTTTTTTTATCTTTCTCTCCTTTTCTCTCTTTCCCTGGCTTGTATCCATTCGGCCCCATTCAACCAAGTGTTTTAAGACGTTTATCCCCATCCAGTTGTCGATATCTTCTGACGAGCGATAGGAGCCAACATTGTATGGAGAAATCCGGCTTCGCCGGAGAAATTTTTCTATCGAAAAATGTACAAATTTAGCTTACTGTCAAAACAAAAATATATGTATGCTGGTTCGCTACCGCTCACCAGGAAAATATTGACACCTGGATGGGGATAAACGTCTTAAAACAGTAGGCTGCATGGGGCCGAATGAATACAAGCCAAAGAGAGAGAAAGAGAAAAAAAGCGAGGTGGGCTCCCTTAAAGCTAATTTACAGAGTTTTTGTGAATAGAAGGTATAACACCGTATGATAAAAGTAGTTAATCGGGAGGTTGAAAGCAAGATATTTAGGTCGTCAGTTTTTGAAGTTTGGACAGTACAGCAGTCAATGGCATTATTTGGTAGTGCATTCCATGATGTTATCAATCCACTAAAAGATAAATGCTTTGCCTTATGAGAGTGATAACATTTTCCAATAATAGTAAACCATTATCTCTAGGGTAAATTGAATGAGCCATTGTAAAGTATTTGTTGACATCCATATTGTCAGGAGTTTTAAGCATGTTAAATGTTTGAATTATACTCACTTCTTAGCCTGCGTTTTTTTTTTTTTTTTTTTTTTTGTAACCAATAACACTCAACTTTTTAAAGACATTCGACGTAAGACTTACTTCATAGTCTAAGCATAATTGTGGTACTGTCCGCTGTTTTCCCTCTACTTACTCAACGCCCTTTTGTTAATAATAATAATAATATTAACAATAATAATCGTCTGGTTACTTATATACCGCCTGTATCTCCGCCTTCGAGAATTTACAAGCTCTTGACCTTCTTTAATCAACCAGAGACTATTACCCACCTCCCTTGCTCAAGGGGACATGGTAACCACGGGCTATATCCCAGAAAAACTGTTCATCCTGAGCGGGGATTGGACGTCAGACTGCTGGGATGGCAAGCAGAGACGCTATCAACTGAGCCAGCTAAAATTATTATAAGCAGTATTCCTGATGGGGACGAACAAATTAATTGCATAATGTGAGAATAACGGTTTTAGATTTGCTTTCCAATAATGTATCAATGAATTCAACCATTATGTTTGCTTTCTTAACACCTTAACTTTCTGGGCATAGTTCAAATTCTGGTGTCCAAGCTTTAAACGGGTACGAGCGGCCTGGATTTCAGTAATTATATTCCGATGCAAAATAAAACTACTTCCCATAAGGTTATCAGAGTGAAACAAACACCAATGTACAGCAGAAGCTATGTAGATAATAATACATACAAGAACATTATACTAGCAAAAATTATGTGCAAATATCCCTGGTACTGAATATGTTTATACTAGTGTAATGAAGCCATAGAACTCTTAAATTCTGATCTAAATACTATTTCCAATTGGGGCAGAGAAAACCTTGTTAACTTTAATGCTTCCAAAACCCAATTTCTCCATCTATCTACCCGTCAGGATCTCCCAGCGGACTATCCCTTATTCTTCAACAATAAAAAAATCAACCCTTCATCTTCTCTCAATATTCTTGGTGTCTCTTTTTCTTCTGCTCTCATTTGGAAGGACCATATTACCAGTCTTGCTAAGGCAGCCTCCCAGAAGCTGGGTGTGCTCAACCGCCTTAGGGGGTTCTTTTCCCCTGCACAGCTTCTTGCTCTGTACAGGGGCATAGTGCGCCCTTGTATTGAGTATTGTTCACACTGCTCTCCTAGACAAAGTTGAAAGGAAGGCCTTTCGTATCATTAACTCCCGTCCACTCGCCAACTCTCTGCAATCTCTCTCTCTCCGCCGCAATGTTGCATCTCTCTCGCTATTCTATCGCTACTATAATAATCAGTGTTCCTCAGAGCTATCCCAGTGCATACCACCTCCTTTACGTAGGGCACGTGGTACCCGTCTTGCAACTCAATCCCACCCCTACTCTGTGCAACTCTCCAACCCAAGAGTGAAACGTTACTCTCAAACTTTCTTCTACTCAACAGCTGAGCTCTGGAACTCTCTCCCAGAATCAGTCTTTCCCTCTTCCTATGACTTAAATTGCTTCAAACTCCGTGTGTCCAGGCATTTTGGCTCGAACGTCCCTTGATTTTGGCCCTGTCACTCTTTCAACTATGGGGGAGGCACTCGCTATAGGCAGTTATGCCTTTTTGCCTCCCTCAATCACATAGAAAAAAAAAAAAAAAAAAAAAAAATTATGAGGGGTACATGTTGTGATATGACCTGGGTAATACTAGTGTAGTTATGAGGGGTACATGTTGTGATATGACCTGGGTAATACTAGTGTAGTTATGAGGGGTACATGTTGTGATATGACCTGGGTAATACTAGTGTAGTTATGAGGGGTACATGTTATGATATGACCTGGGTAATACTAGTGTAGTTATGAGGGGCACATGTTATGATATGACCTGGGTAATACTAGTGTAGTTATGAGGGGTACATGTTATGATATGACCTGGGTAACACTAGTGTAGTTATGAGGGGTACATGTTGTAATATGACCTGGGTAATAATAGTGTAGTTATGAGGGGTACATGTTATGATATGACCTGGGTAATACTAGTGTAGTTATGAGGGGTACATGTAATGATATGACCTGGGTAATACTAGTGTAGTTATGAGGGGTACATGTTATGATATGACCTGGGTAATACTAGTGTAGTGATGAGGGATACATGTTGTGATATGACCTGGGTAATACTAGTGTAGTTATGAAGGATACATGTTGTGATATGACCTGGGTAATACTAGTGTAGTTATGAGGGGTACATGTAATGATATGACCTGGGTAATACTAGTGTAGTTATGAGGGGTACATGTTGTGATATCACCTTGGTAATACTAGTGTAGTTATGAGGGGTACATGTTATGATATGACCTGGGTAATACTAGTGTAGTTATGAGGGGTACATGTTATGATATGACCTGGGTAATACTAGTGTAGTTATGAGGGATACATGTTATGATATGACCTGGGTAATACTAGTGTAGTTATGAGGGGTACATGTAATGATAATGACCTGGGTAATACTAGTGTAGTTATGAGGGATACATGTTATGATATGACCTGGGTAATACTAGTGTAGTTATGAGGGGTACATGTTATGATATGACCTGGGTAATACTAGTGTAGTTATGAGGGGTACATGTTATGATAATGATCTAGGTAATGCTATAGGTAGCGCCAACGAACTTGACAATTATCTCGATCCCTGACCTCTTCGTAACTCAAAAAGACCCTGAGCAAACTGGCTGTAAATTTCCACACCTATTTCCTGATGGACTCTTCCCAAATGAGATAAATGTCAGCCCGATTGCTTTAATTAATTTTGAGTTATAAGAAGTTAAGGGGTCCAGATTATTGTCAAGTTCGTTGGCGCTACCTATAGTGTAGTTATGAGGGGTACATGTAATAATATCACCTGGACTGCCAGCCGCCAGGCTAATAATAACCTGTCACACATTGTTTACCTCACACCCGCCAGGGAACCTCCCAGCAAAGAAAAATCGGTGGGCAACTTTTGTCGGAAGAATATAGCCTAGCTACCACCATTGTATAATTTTTCGACTACCTCCCCTCCAGTTATCCTCCGTGGTAGTCTTCCTTCTCCAAAGCTTATCCTTCATGTAAACAAACAACCTTTTGATGAGCGTTAGATATGCTGTTGCTTATTTTCCTTTTAAATATTGTGCGTTAGTCGCTATGATGGATGCCTCGCCATGTCTTCTAATGATACACAGTTGACAAATATATAATAACTATCAATCAGAAACGTGTGCCTTGCAGTTATAAATTGATCTGTGTTTAATGGGCGGAGTTTTTTGTTATCCCTTTTAGTATACGATAATGCCTCTTTTTCATTTTATTCTAGTTATCAAAAATTATTGTTTTCTTTTTATGAAGGATCATGGGAATGAATCCTGTAAAAAATATATATTATCCACAAGCATTGCCTAAGCTAGATTATTTGTCTGATACATAAAATCAGCGCAGGGAGAGCTTATATAAATGAAGGCATGGCATTTTCATATCATAATACCTTCCATGTCGCCAACCTACTTACACAAAATATACATGCAAGGAAATTATATTGGCTTAGGGTTCCTTTCCATAGACGGGTTGCCTGTCAAGGAAAGGGAGTCTCGTCCACCAAATCAATATAATCACATGTAGAAGATACACATAAATTATGATAATTACTCAATGAAGCAACCTCCCTTATCACAGTGTTCCTTTGTTAAAATTCAGAAAGCAATGCAGAAAAGGTTTAGCAGACAGACCAAAAAAGTATGCCAAATCTCTTGGACTTTAACTTCTATAATTCACAAACTACTAGAGTAAGCGAGCTAATATGTCTGTCATTTAGTAAGGGTCAGCCAAGAAACCTTTAATTTACAGAGGTTAGGGTTAACGATTTATGGCCTAACTACTTGGAATAAGTTAGGGTATAGCATACTTGACACACACAGTATGAGTAAACATTATAACTGTGTAGGTGTTGTAATGGTGTAGGTGCTTATGTTCTGGGTGTGGTGTCCCGAGTTCGAATCCCGGGAGGACCATATGCTTTCATTAATTTACTCAAGTACATTGGGGTTTGTAATTGGTGATTTATTTTAGAACGGGGTGTTACATATACTGTATGATGCCAACCATACAATATCGCAGTACACGATACTGGGAGAAACTGGGAGGCATCCAAGGGTAAAACAAAAGAAAAACAAACTAGTATTATTAAATAAAGTACAAGACAGAACTGTAATCCCACCACCTTACTGCCGTGGTAAGTGTAGTAATTATTATGAGGCAGGCAACCCCCCACCATTGCACCGGCGCTCATTCCCGAACATTGGACGGATTCAGACACTTGGGTTGCTTTTCGTTCACCAGGACGATCACGGTAACATGTACTAGTCTAACGGGATCTCACCGATTTCATGTTACCTTTACTTAACTATCATAACCCTACCTTGTTTTACACTATATAAGTTTACCTATTCTAACCATATTTAACGGTTTGGCTAGCTTTGGTTAAATGAAGGTAGTCTATGCTAAGCTACTGTGAACGTCCTATTAAAAGAAATGTATCCTAAAAGCATGAACCCTTCCTAACTTGGGGAAGATGGTTCTCTGGTCTCGGACAGGTGAGTTAATTCACGTTAATTACACTTGAGTGATCGTTGTGTTTACCTTCCTCACACCTTGGCCAACCAATCTTCGTACGGGAAAAAAGTTAAGAACTGCTTGGACTGATTTGTTTTATATATATATATATATATATATATATATATATATATATATATATATATATATATATATATATATATATATACTGTATATATACAGCATATATGTATATAATATATCTACTGTATCTCTCTCTCTCTCTCTCTCTCTCTATATATATATATATATATATATATATATATATATATATATATATATATATATATATATATATATACAGTATATATACGGTATATATATATATATATATATATATATATTATATATATATATATATTATATATATATATATATGAAAGAAAGTGCTAGATAGATAATGTAGATGTAGTTAACCATTTTACAAGCCTTTCCCAATAGTTCAAACCTACACTGGAAAGCCATACGACAGGGTATGTTTAGTTCTATTACCGTTGAGTCAATATTATGATTTAGTCTAGTCATATTCTGTCCTTGGGCGAAGGTTCCATTCTCGTAGAAGGACTTGTAAATATAATGTCCTTGACGTATACAGTGAGTTGAAGATATGCTGTTATATATTTATAATTTCGCATGAGCCGCATGGAATTATATGCATTAGATTATATCGTTAGCCGGGCCCGATTAATTTCAATTAGTTTCCTGAACATAGTTCCGTTTATGATGTATTAGTTTCAGTTTAAAAAGAACATAGCAACATACTGGAAATATACTAACTTAGTCACAAGTTTATTGAAGAAACAATCTCTGACTAAGAAACGTATAATTTCCACGATGATCATGACTTCCTTTATTGAACTAAAATGGTAGAAATATTCAGGGGCTGAGGTCTCAAAATACTATTATATTGTGTATTTGTTTTATACTTCTTCATAATAATATTAGAATATATACAAGGTGATATTTCAATAAAAGACTGCGAATTCCGATTAGCTAATGATAATACAATATTTTTTCTTTTTAACTGAATTCACAAATAATCCACAGAATAGTTTTTTTTTTCTCCCTAGCGGAAGAAGGCGAGGAAAGTGTGGGCGGGGGGGGGGGGGTAAAGTCTGGTATATGAAAGAAAGGAGGAGAGCAAAAGTTGGTGGGCATCTCACAATTAACTTTCTAAATATATAATACTACTGCCTGTGGCTAGTTTTCGGGTCAGCACTTGTATTCTAAAACACTTATTTTCCTTCGCATAGTCTCATACAAATATATACTCTAGGAATTAGTGATGGTTGTAGAGCGTACACGAAATATAATTACCATTTCTAAAGGTAGCTTACTTTTTAAGTATTGTCGTTGCATCATATATTTCCATCGTGATGCTATATTTCACCTATCGCGTCTGTACTTTAGTTACCTGTATCTAATTTGCCTCCTGATGTACCAGTCTCACTATTGTCATTAGTAATATCTGTTCTGCAGATTAACCAGCCTTATGAGGGCTGCAGCCCAGTAGGCTGTTGAAAAATAGCTCATCTCTCTCTTCCATCTTATGTATATCTCGGATGCACATATTTTCCTGGCGGCCTTCGTTTAGTCGCTCTCTCTCTCTCTCTCTCTCTCTCTCTCTCTCTCTCTCTCTCTCTCTCTCTCTCTCTCTCTCTCACATACAATCTTTCCTTATGTCTAACCTCCTTTTCCTGTTGTTCTCTGCTCCTCGTTTCTCCTCTAATTCTACATTGTTTGCTTGCCTAACCTTACTTAACTTAGACTAACTTAACTTAATTATCCCTAGCCATTCCTAACTTAAGCTAAACTAACTTATCGTAGACTATCTTAGCCCAACTATGCCTATAGATATACTCGCCATCGAACTTGACAATAATCTTGATCCCTTAACTTCTCATAACTGAAAATGAATGAAAGCAATTGGGCTGACATTTTTATCATTTGGGAAGAGCCCGCTTTCCAACATAGGTGTATCAAATTGATGAAACATTTTATCTTTTTATGAGGAAAGGGGTATATTGTATTGGAAACACCAATGTGTTCATAGAATGTCTTAGGGATATGATAATGTCCAGAAAGCATATACAGGACAAAATCAATTTCAATTATATATATCTAAGATGAGGTGGGACTCTTCCTACGATTCCAAAATTCTGGGTCAGTTTTAACTGTGATAACATATTTTGGATTACCGTAAATAATGCTTCCATGGTTAGAATAATCAGTATGCAGTATATTGATTTCTTAGTTAGTTTGATAATCTGTATAGTATACAAAGTTAATGCACAATGGAGTACAAACAACAACAGACAAAGTAGATCTAACCTGCCTGGTAATTGTTTTAGTAAAATTAAAGGCACATTTACTGACTATTATATTGAATCACTCATTTCAATTATTATTTAGCTATAGGATGAGTAAATGAGGATTTGATTGCAAACAATGGCTTTGAATAAGTAGATTATGAAAGTTGATGCAGTCTCAAAATGTCCAGTGGTCAAATGCTTACGACTTTGTTAGCAATGATTAACTTGTTCTGATTGGAATTGTTCAACCATTTCCCTATGTGTAATTTTTGTACTGGTAAACTGTGAAGTATTCTTTCGGCCACACTTTCTGGAAGCATGGTTAAACACGTGATAAAGTAATTGTCTATTCAGTAGGGCGACCGTGTGCGATGTGTAATTAGTTAAAATAGTACTTCAGAGGCTATCAACCCTTCTGGATTACTAAACCAGCACACTGTAAGCCAAGAATAGCGTCAGGACTGGAGCCCCTTTTCGAAAACTCCAGTCCCTTGCATGTCTTAACTTTGAGCACAAATTATATACTCTCGAGGAAAAATCGTAACCTAAAATTGTCGAAGCTTTCCCTAACTATTTAGTATTTTCTAATTTCATTACAAAAACTTACAAATTTCTGACATTTTGTTTTCCTGTTCGAGGGTTCGCATTGGGCCAGTATTTGTGTATTCGAGTGTACACTCGCGGTCACAAAGTCGGATCCTTTGGAGCTCTCGAATTGATTATACGAACTTCCGAAATGCAAAATATCAGGTAATTCATTAACTCGAACTATACCGGCGACGTCTTTTATATTTGATTTCAGCTACACTTGGGCGATTTTATGAAGCTTAGGAAGGATATATGGTAGCTAAAAGGATTAATTGAGATAGTCTGTAGCCTTTTTATTGGTTGACATGCTTATTAAGCTGATTGCAGTCGTCTACTAATTGCCAGAATATAATGAGAAGGACGTCGCCGGTACAGTTGGGCTTAATAAGAGCATTTAGTTCAGTCTAAGATTTCTTCGAAGATTCATATACAACATTTATGACTAGGATTGTATGTTGGTAACCCATTGAAGGTATATGTGACCATAAGCTGTATATATGCAGCTCTTTATGATGGCCGCACTCTAAGTTTGATTGGTTAGAGATATAGCCAGTGTTGTCAATTTAGCTACTTTTACGATAGATCTAGAGGTATTTACTTTGATCAAGAGGCAAACTTTGACATCTACCGACATGAATGTTAGCGACATTCTGTAGTTTGAGCCATTTTAAAGAATAATTGTAGAGAGTGTGCCGTTATTCTAGCTATTATCGGCATATATTTACTATATATTGGGCTTAATTCGGTAACCTTGGATATAGCTTACCCTTGATTCACCCGATGATTAGATTGCTTATATTTCTAGTTGTATTGACGATTATTGGCAGTTTGGTATATTCTTACATTTAGTGATTACTTACCTTTAGTATTTCTAGTTGTATTGACGATTATTGGCAGTTTGGTATATTCTTACATTTAGTGATTGCTTACCTTTAGTATTTCTAGTTGTATTGACGATTATTGGCAGTTTGGTATATTCTTCTTACATTTAGTGATTGCTTACCTTTAGTGATGGATAAGAGGCTAGGGGGCTATATGCTCATAGGGTTGCCTCTTCTCAGGGATTCTTTAATGTAGTAGTCCTATCTATTTTTAAAAGGATTAAGGGGGGTGACCTGTTTTTGTTCTGTCCTTTTCTATCTTCCTCTGGCTTGTATCCATTTGGCCCCATTCAGCCTACTGTTTTAAGACGTTTATCCCCATCCAGGAGTCAATTGTTTACTGGTGAGCGGTAGTGAGCCAGCATACTTTTTATTTTTGTTTGACAGCAGGCTAAATTTGTACATTTTTCGATAGAAAAATTTCTCCGGCAAAGCCGGATTTCTTCATATAATGCTTGCTCGCTATCGCTCGCCAGGAAGAAATCGACACCTAGATGGGGATAAACGCCTTAAAATAGTTGGCTGAATGGGGCAGAATGGATACAAGCCAGAGAAAGAGAGAAAAGGACAGAAATAACAAAAAGCAGGTCACCCCTTATCACTAGTACTGGCTACCACATATTCTGGGAGTCTGTTCCATTTGTTTACTAGTCTTACGTCAAAGAAATTATTCCTTTTTGATGTCCTGTGACGTGGTTTCTGAAGCTTCTACACACAAAGACATTATTCCTTTTTGATGTCCTGTGACGTGGTTTCTTGAGCTTCTACACACAAAGAAATTATTCCTTTTTGATGTCCTGTGACGTGGTTTCTGAAGCTTCTACACACAAGGAAATTATTCCTTTTTGATGTCAAGTGACGTGGTTTCTGGAGCTTCTACACACAAAGAAATTATTCCTTTTTGATGTCCTGTGACGTGGTTTCTGAAGCTTCTACACACAAAGAAATTATTCCTTTTTGATGTCCTGTGACGTGGTTTCTGGAGCTTCTACACACAAAGAAATTATTCCTTTTTTATGTCCTGTGTGGTTTCTGGAGTTTCTACACACAAAGAAATCATTCCTTTTTGATGTCGAGTGACGTGGTTTTTGGAGCTTCTACACACAAAGAAATTATTCCTTTTTGATGTCCTGTAACGTGGTTTCTGGAGCTTCTACACACAAAGAAATTATTCCTTTATGATGTCCTGTGACGTGGTTTCTGGAGCTTCTACACACAAAGAAATTATTCCTTTTTGATGTCCTGTAACGTGGTTTCTGGAGCTTCTACACACAAAGAAATTATTCCTTTTTGATGTCCTGTGACGTGGTTTCTGGAGCTTCTACACACAAAGAAATTATTCCTTTTTGATGTCCTGTAACGTGGTTTCTGGAGCTTCTACACATAAAGACCGACGCAAAACTAGGGCAAAGTTCTAGCAGCCATCTCAATGTTACAGATGTTGTCTGATGAACAGTGGGTGTATGATGCCACTCATGAGGAAAAGGGCCTTAAGGGGGTACTACTCGCTTGTTATGGATCCCTTTCTCCCTGATGTTTAGCATATTAATTTTGAGGTTTTAAGACGTTTGTTCTATTAGTTTGGCGATTTTGAGACATTTCGCCTCATTTTGTATTCAATATTAAGATCTTTCGTGCCCTTTAGGTGTCAATTTTTTCCTGGCGAGCGATAGCGAGCCTCTAATTTTAGAAGGAATCGGCCTTTGGCTGGGACATTTTTCTACCGAAAAATGTACAAATTTATCTTGAAAGGGGATCTAGGGGTGTTTTTCTAAGCTTGATGGAGGTCTAGCGAGGAAACTAAAAAATAATTAAATATATAAATATATAAACCAAAAACCCAGTACTACGCCCTTAATTTTTGACCACCTGAACACATTATCGGTAGTTGTCCACCATCTGTCTACTGCAGGGCCTCTCGCGCTCTCCATCTTGCCAACCAGAATTCAATTTGATTAAGGGGGGTCACCTGCTTTTTTTTTTCTCTCCTGTTCTCTCTTTCTCTGGCTTGTATCCATTCGGCCCCATTCAGCCAACTGTTTTAAGACGTTTATCCCCATCCAGGTGTCGATTTCTTCCCGGCGAGCGTAAGCAAACCAGCATTATATGAAAAAATCCGGCTTAGCCGGAGACATTTTTCTATCGAAAAATGTACAAATTTAGCTTGCTGTCAAAACAAAAATATCTATATGCTGGCTCGCTACCGCTTGCCAGGAAATGATTGACTCCTGGATGGGGGTAAACGCCTTCAAACAGTAGGCTGAATGGGGCCGAATGGATACAAGCCAACCAGAGAGGGAGAGAAAGATAAAAAAAAAGGGAGATGGGCCCCCTTAAGCCAAATAAACCAGTTGCGTTAAATAAAAGCGGCGTGTCCGGCCCGGTGCTCGTAATGTGTGGCTTAAGGGGAGGCAGACTGTTTTTCTGGACCTCCTTCTCCCTAATGTTTAGCCCCACTAGTTTTGAGAATATAAGAGGTTCGGCCCATTAGTTTGGCGATTTTAACACCTTTCGCCTCATTTCGTTGTCAATTTTAAGACCTTTCGTGCCATTTAGGTGTCGATTATTTCCTGGCGAGCCGAAGGCCGGTTCCCTTAAATTACAGGCTCGCTATCGCTCGCCAGGAAAAAAATTGACACCTAAATGGCACGAATGGTCTTAAAATTGACAGCAATGGGGCAAGGGGTCTTAAAATCGCCAAATTAATGGGGCGAACGTCTTAAAATCTCAAAAGCAATGGGGCTAAACATGAGGGAGAAAGGGGTCAAGAAAAAATCCCTCAAGTGGAGATCTCTCCTTAAAAGGTATGAGGAGATGAGAGTGACATTTAGTGGATTAAATTTAATAATGTACATTATAATTATTTTTATTATTATTATTATTATTATTATTATTATTATTATTATTTATGTCTAGGTTATTCCGAAGTTTGTGATTCTACATTTTTTTACCAGGACGATCGTGTTAGCGTAGTCTAGCATAATCTAACCCAAACTTGCCTAATCATTTGTTTTACCAGGACGATCATGTTAGCGTAGTCTAGCATAATCTAACCCAAACTTGCCTAATCATTTGTTTTACCAGGACGATCATGTTAGCGTAGTCTAGCATAATCTAACCCAAACTTGCCTAATCATTCAAATTGATTGCGTTAGGGAGGTTAAGTTTAGGTTACATTAGTCAAGTAAGGTCAAGTTTGATTAGATAATGTTAGGTCAGGTTACTCCAGGTTAGGATAGCTTATGTTGAATTGGGTAATATTACGGGAAATTTGGTGAATTTAAGTTAGGTTCCGATATGCTTTTCTCAGTTAATTTCTATCCTCTTTTACGAAGAGTAGGTGACGCCCTCCTTTCAACACATTCCCACCCCTATTATGTCCAACTCTCTAACCCAGCAGTGAACTGATTTTCAGTCTTTCTTTCAATCAACAACTAACTCTGTAACTCTCATACTTTTATTTATATTACCCTACGACTTAAAATCCTCAAAGTTTCGTGTGTCCAGTCACTTTGACTCAATCGTACCTTGATTACAGCTGTCCATCGCGCATTCAATTTGAAGTAACAATAGCAACAGTCAGCTATGCCATTTTGTCTCTTTTCTTATGCACAGAAGATAAGATGCTTCCGTTTCCGTTGTTCCGTCAGTCAGTCAGTCAGTCAGTAGCCAAACCCTATTCCCCTTAAAGGAGTAGGGAGGATCAGCCAGAACTGGGTCCTTTGCAGGCAAATGTCTCACCTCTGAGGCTTGCTGATCCCTCAGTGGGAGTTAATTCTGGAAGTGGGACTCCCAGGCCCAACCTCCAGGGGGCTATCTACGCCACATAAATGACGGGTAATGGAGTCGCCACATCCCTACTCCAGCCGCTGTTCCGTTATAACGGAATTATATGAACTCATCCAGAATTCGGGAAAAATGTGGTAGGTGTTTTACGCTATGCCTTTTCACGAGAGTTAGACTTCGTGTAAAGGCATTTTCTGTATACAATCAAAAACAGGAAACTTGTACATTGGTGGACACACTGTGAGAGATACTAGGCCACTTTCCCACATAATTTTACGTATTAGTAATTACAGAAAAGTACTTGAAACACTGCGTATTCTTCGTCTGAATAGATTATAACCAGTTAAAATTATGTTTGATTATTCAGCAGAATAATATAATGGTAAGCTTATCTAAATATATAAAATATACTACATTAAGCGTAGTACTGAAGTCAATTATGTAGGAGCAAGCACAAACATACTTGACTGAAAATATAGTCTACTGACACAATATTATGATCTACTGATTGTAGCACACCGATCTAATTACTTGTTAACACTGGTCAGTGTTCACTGCATTGATTTGATCATGAATACGTGAAAACCTGTTGATGACATTAAGGGGGGTGACCTGTTTTTGTTCTGTCCTTTTCTATCTTTCTCTGGCTTGTATCCATTTGGCCCCATTCAGCCTACTGTTTTAAGACGTTTATCCCCATCCAGGTGTAAATTTTTTACTGGTGAGCGGTAGCGAGCCAGCATATTTTTTATTTTTGTTTGACAGCAGGCTAAATTTGTACATTTTTCGATAGAAAAATGTCTCCGGCGAAGCCGGATTTCTTCATATAATGCTGGCTCGCTATCGCTCGCCAGGAAGAAATCGACACCTAGATGGGGATAAACCTCTTAAAATAGTTGGCTGAATGGGGCCGAATGGATACAAGCCAGAGAAAGAGAGAAAAGGACAGAAATAACAAAAAGCAGGTCACCCCCCTTAAAGAGGATGTAAACATTAGCCAGTGGAACCATAATATTCAATCATTATTTATTCATAATGGTTTGTAAGTGTATGACATTTGCTCCTTCTAAAATACTGTAGAGTACAAACATTCCTGCCTTACACTGTACACAAAACACTGCATCTCCTCGGATCGCCTTCTTGCATACACAGATAAGTTTCCAATTTATTTTAGGAGACTTTTATCCATCACAAATATATAAACATAATGTTTTCATTACTTATAGACTAGTTCAAGACAGGTTATTTTGAGATAGTTTTTTTTGTTTTATATTTATGCTGTCCTATGTAAAAAAATGGCTCACTTCGTTATAAGAGAAAGAATAAATACAAATCTTGCAGGGCAGACTCTGGGAATGATATATATCCCAGCAATTGTAGTAGTTGGAAGTTTTTATATCTGAGGTTAATAAATTTCTCCCTGAGTTACTGGTTCTGCGCACGTCTCATTCACAGTCACTACACATTCGTGTACCTTCTATACGTATATCATTGTGTGCCACATACTGTATACAAGCAAAGACACTGATGGAGATATGAGTACCGAGGTAATACACAGCTATACAGTATATACACAGATATATATATATATATATATATATATATATATATATATATATATATATATATATATATATATATATATATACTGTATATATTATACTGGTGTATATATATATATATATATACTGTATATATAATTGATGGTGATGATCGTCCTGCGGAATTTAATAGTATGGACTCACAATGAGAGACTTTACGATTTACAGACAGGCTTTATATTCCTGATAAAAGTGATTTGACCCCAATTACTTTTATCGAAAACAGTTTGATTGGTTACTGACGATGCATGAAATTATCCCTAGAAACGATATGTGATTGAACTAGTCAATGAAGATATTTGTTTCTTCTAATTTGGCTCCCGAAAGGTTCTTCTTAAAGGCAATGAGCATCGTTCGTCATCGGCTAATATCCAAGTACCGTACATAAATCCAAGGTTTATTTCACATATGCATAGCCTACGTGAGTTGCAGTTGGGATGTGTGTACATGCTTAGATTGATATGCAGGATTCGAAGTTGCATAATAAATCGTAGGCAGTGTCCACCAACCTTTAACTGTCTTCGTGGTGCGATGTATAATTTGTTGATTTTCGGTGTGAGCATCCTGGGTTCGAGTCCACGGACTGCCACATGTGTTTGTAAATTTCATTAATCGATTTTAGGAGTGTGGTTGGTTGTTGGAAGGAACATAATAATTGATATTGGTTCAAGAGTAATTTATCGAGAGGACTTCCCTAAGTGGTTAAGGCCCCATTAATTGCTCTTTCCATTCACATATGCATAGCCTACGTGAGTTGCAGTTGGGATGTGTGTACATGCTTAGATTGATATGCAGGATTCGAAGTTGCATAATAAATCGTAGGCAGTGTCCACCAACCTTTAACTGTCTTCGTGGTGCGATGTATAAGGTGTTGATTTTCGGTGTGAGCATCCTGGGTTCGAGTCCACGGACTGCCACATGTGTTTGTAAATTTCATTAATCGATTTTAGGAGTATGGTTGGTTGTTGGAAGGAACATAATAATTAATGATCCAGCCATAACTCACCATTACCATTCCTTCAATCACATTTTACCATCTTCACCGCCATAAAAGGGAGATTCATATTAGTGGTTCCAAGCATTTAACTTAGCAAATTCTTAGTTTGTAGGTATAAGCTCAGGTGTGTTATATGACCCGCCAATGATAATATCTACATTCAGTTTACATGCTAAGTCCGAAGAAAATTGCTCTGAAATGTTGACATAATTGAAGTTGCAAGTTGCCAATAAAAACTTGGCGAGAAAAGCACCCGTGCGACTTACGTTGACTCTCTCCTCCCTCCAATACCTTCAGTCATTCTCACACTTACCACGGCGTTCATTCCACCCACAACCCTGTCATTTGCCCGGACCCAATCTGAATATTAATTCTCAAATTGCTGCAGTCGAGATGAGAGGTGGAATTTCAAACTGCGGACAAGTTTGGTTCATTCAAATAGATGAACTCCTTAACTAATATACGTACGTCTTAAGGGACCCCACCTCGCTTTTTTTTGTTTTCTCTTTCTATCCCTCTCTATTTGGCTTTGTGTCCATTCGGCCCCATTCATATACAAATATTTATTTTCAGAAACTATATTATTCCTTGAGTATGAGCTTTGTAATAACCATCGTAAAAATCAAATATCTTGTTTTGAATATATTCCTCTGCATAGTAAATATTCAACAATTTCAATACGATACCGTCTATGCTTTGTGTCATTCCGGTGATTATATGATTTTAAACAGTGTAGAAAAGATCTTGATTACGAGAGTTTTGTCTTAAGCAGTATGATTTATATTATCACTAGTAGAATTACGAGTTTTGTCTTAAGCAGTATGATTTATATTATCACTAGTAGAATTACGAGTTTTGTCTTAAGCAGAATGATTTATATTACGAGTTTTGTCTTAAGCAGTATGATTTATATTACGAGTTTTGTCTTAAGCAGTATGATTTATATTACGAGAGTTTTGTCTTAAGCAGTATGATTTATATTACGAGAGTTTTGTCTTAAGCAATATGATTTATATTACGAGAGTTTTGTCTTAAGCAGTATGATTTATATTACGAGAGTTTTGTCTTAAGCAGTATGATTTATATTACGAGAGTTTTGTCTTAAGCAATATGATTTATATTATCACTAGTAGAATTCAATGGTATATTAAATAAAATCTTCATTTACATGTTCCTTATCTTATTTGTATTTTGTTACTAAAATGACTTCCATCACCACTACTACTACTACCAATAAATGACTTCCATCACCACTACTACTACCAATAAATGACTTCCATCACCACTACTACTACCAATAAATGACTTCCATCACCACTACTACTAACAATAAATGACTTCCATCACCACTACTACTACCAATAAATGACTTCCCTCACCACTACTACTACCAATAAATGACTTCCATCACCACTACTACTACCAATAAATGACTTCCATCACCACTACTACTACCAATAAATGACTTCCATCACCACTACTACTACCAATAAAGGACTTCCCATCACCACTACTACTACCAATAAATGACTTCCATCACCACTACTACTACCAATAAATGACTTCCATCACCACTACTACTACCAATAAATGACTTCCATCACCACTACTACTACCAATAAATGACTTCCATCACCACTACTACTACCAATAAATGACTTCCATCACCACTACTACTACCAATAAATGACTTCCATCACCACTACTACTACCAATAAATGACTTCCATCACCACTACTACTACCAATAAATGACTTCCATCACCACTACTACTACCAATAAATGACTTCCATCACCACTACTACTACCAATAAATGACTTCCATCACCACTACTACTACCAATAAATGACTTCCATCACCACTACTACTACCAATAAATGACTTCCATCACCACTACTACTACCAATAAATGACTTCCATCACCACTACTACTACTACCAATAAATGACTTCCATCACCACTACTACTACCAATAAATGACTTCCATCACCACTACTACTACCAATAAATGACTTCCATCACCACTACTACTACCAATAAATGACTTCCATCACCACTACTACTACCAATAAACTACTAATACAAATACGGTGTGCACATTAATTATTAAACTATTGTTAGTAAATCATATAAACAACTGAAGGAGTAGAGCAGTAAACGGATATTTTTATGTTTATTTTTGTTATGAGGGACACAAAAGGCAAAACTACCTGCGACGAGTGACCCCCCCCCCCCCCTCCGAGTTGAAAGAGTGACAGGGCCAACATCAAGGAATGTTCGAGTCAAAATGCCTGGACACAAGGAGTTTGAAGCATTTTAAGTCATAGGATGAGGGAAAAAATTATTTAGGGGGAGAGTTCCAGAGCTCAGCTGTTGAAAAGGAAATACATTGGGAATATCGTTCCACTCTTGGGTTGGAGATTTGCACAGTAGGGGTGGGATTGTATTGCAAGACGGGTGCTACATACTCTACATAGAGAAGGTGGTATACTCTGAGATAACTCTAAAGGCCGGTTCACATGGTCAGTTTTTTTTTCCAATCCTCTTCCCCCTCCTTTCAGGACGGGTAAGAGTTGCTGTAAAATTTTCGGCGAGATTAAAAAAAGTGTTCACGCGAGAGAGCCAAGTCAAAGGTTATGGACTGGGGACGGAGAATGACCAAGCAGAATCCACATGTATATCAATTTACATAGTGATATGAGTGCATCTTTGGGCCACTCATGTTTGTAGAGGGTCTTAAGGGTGCAGGATGATGGTTATAATGAGCAGGGGTGAGATAAATACATTAGGTAAGCCTGGTAAACTCTAGTTGTTATTATTGGCAACACAATACAATGATCGGAGCAATTAAAAGAAAACGGGCGATGGCAAACTATAGTAAAATATTAACAATGAATATTGTAACAACTCACAAGATCGTATGCGTTTTGTTTTGGCAGACATACTTAAGAATAAACTAAAGATAAGCCTAATGCGTCTCTTGTTGCTTGGGATATAGTGGTATACACGACTGGTTGATGTTAGGTTAGTGAGATTGCCTCCCTATTTGTTTTGTTATTATCAAGTGAATGAGTTGACCGACTTTTATCATTCTTTTATATTTCTGTAATTATTATTTTTACCTCTTCTTTCTTCTTATCTTCTCAGAATAGTATCATATATCTTCTTCGTATATGACCTGCAACAATATTCAATACATGGGCACACTGTGCCCCTGTACAGAGCAAGAAGCTGTGTAGGGGTACAGAACCCTCGTAGGCGGTTGAGCACACCCAGCTTCTGGGAAGCTGTTTTAGCAAGAGTGGTAATATGGTCTTTCCAAGAGAGATCCGATGAAAAAGAGATTGGAAATAGATAACTATTCAATAGGTGTGGAAATGCACTACCCCTTTGTTCTACCCCTCCCTGAGTTACAAAAGGCTGTTGGGTCACAATATTTAGGCTCGTCATTATTAATAGACTGGGTCATTTGATCCCTTTGTCACTGCAATGTCTCTTACACCCTTAATCGTAAACATTTGGAAAGGCTGTTGTTTATTCTATATGACAAAAATATTTTGGAACTGAGTGTTCATTAATCCGAGATAAGTTAACATCACCCAATTTATTAATATTTATTTTATTACTGCAGCGGCGAAGGTTTTTATTGTGGTCGTGTTCAGGAATGTGGCTTTAATCCGTGTACGTGTCTGTTATGGTTAAAGTTTCGGTGAGAGGCCCAACTCACCAGATCTGAGCACCGACAATATCAGCCGAATATATTCCCTGTTACTACTATTAATATAACAGCTACTATTTTCACACATACTACAGTACTAATACCACCACTATTACTAATGCACTACGTTTACGGTGCAGGTGAAGACAACTAAGCAGCCACAATCAGATGGTAGCTCAATCAGTGTGACCTCCCGTCCCTCACACCCCACCCCGGTTATTACCAGGTGAAGGGGAAACAGATTGGTCTATTAATTCATGTATTCATATTGTTTTAGTTTCCTCCCAAGACCTCCATCAAAGCTTAGAAAAACACCCCCTAGACCCCCCTGCAAGATAAATTTGTAAATGTTCCGCCGAAGTGCCGGTTCCTCTTAAAATTGCAGGCTCGCTTACGCTCGCCAGGAAATAATCGACACCTAAATGGCACGAAAGGTCTTAAAATTGACAACGAAATGGGGCGAAAGGTGTTAAAATCGCCAAACTAATAGGCCGAACGTCTTATAATCTCAAAACTAGTGGGGCTAAACATTAGGGAGAAGGGGGTCCAGAAAACCGGTGTGTGTCTCCTTAATACACCACATTGCATAATTAAGCAGGAATTGTAGGGTTTTCTTATCTATTATACAGCGATTTTGATTAGTTGTTTTGTCTTTTTACTGTGTTCGTATAAGTTTTGGCCTCCTTCTCCCTCATGTTTAGTCCCATTTGTTTAGATTATTAGACGTTCGGTCAATTAGTTTGGCGATTTTAACACCGTTCGCCCTATTTCGTTGTCAATTTTAAGACCTTTCGTGCCATTTAGGTGTCGATTATTTCCTGGCGAGCGATAGCGAGCCTGCAATTTTAAGAGGAATTGGCCTACGGCCAGGACATTTTTCTACCGAAAAATGTACAAATTTATCTTGAGGGGGGTCTAGGGGGTGTTTCTAAGCTTGATGGAGGTCTAGGGGGGAAACTTAAAGTAATATATGAATAAATTAATTAATAGACCAAACAAACGGTCTGCCTCCCCTTAAATTCTTCTAGGCACAGCTTCGGCGACAAGTAGATCAAATTACCCGTTTGTTACCATTGAGTTACGTTGGGCAAATCGGCCGCCGCCCTGGGAGTCTGACAGCTTGTTAAGGGGGGTCATCGGCTTATTTGATCTTTCTCTCCTTTTCTCCCTTTATCTGGCTTGTATCCATTCGGCCTCATTCAGCCAACTGTTTTAAGACATTTATCCTCATCCAGGTGTCGATTTCTTCCTGGCGAGCAATAGCGAGCCAGCATTGTATGGAGAAATCCGGCTTCGCCGGAAACCTTTTTCTATCGAAAAATTTACAAATTTAGCTTGCTGTCAAAACAAAAATACATATATGCTGGCTCGCTACCGCTCGCCAGGAAAATATTGACACCTGAATGGGGGTAAACATCTTAAAACGGTAGGCTGAATGGGGCTGAATGAATACAAGCCAAAGAGAGAGGGAGAGAAAGGGAAAACAAAGCGAGGTGGGCCCCCTTAATGGCCAGCTTTACGCCTGCTAATTGACCGGCAGTTCTCATGGTTCCATCGCCCGAGAGGAGTGCTGCTGTAATAAGATCATCGGGCCCTCCATAGATTAAGGGAGCCCACCTCGTTTTTTTTTTGTCTTCTTTTGATCTCACTCTCTCTTTGGCTTTTTATCCATTCGGCCCCATTTAGCGTACTGTTTTAAGACGTTTAGCCCCATCCAGGTGTCAATATTTTCCTGGCGAGCGGTAACGAGCCAGCATTATATTTTTGTTTTGACAGCAAGCTAAATATGTACATTTTTCGATTGAACATTTTCTCCGGCGAAGCCGGATTTCTCCATCCAATACTGGCTCGCTACTGCTCGCCAGGAAGAAATCGACACCTGGATGGGGATACACGTCTTAAAACAGTTGGCTGAATCGGGCCAAATAGATACAAGCCATGAAAAGAGAAAAAAGGAGAGAAAGATCAAACCAGTGACCCCCGTAATGATGGTGACCATTATTAGTTGATTATACACCCTATTCGGAAATTCCACCGACAAAAAAATTACAGCATTATCACTGAAAAAAAAAAAAAAAATCTTGTACTAAATAACGTTTTTCCATATCTTGTACCAATAATGAGTTAGAGAGCATTTAATTATAATAATAAATGTTGGTCTGACCAGGGACAGAGACTTTTCCACACGTCCGAACACTGTTCCCCACCATTCCTCAGGTTGGACTGAACACCTGATTCGGAAAATGGTTTATGAAGCACTTAAAAAAACTGAGTATTCTATCTTATCATAGTAACGAAATGAGGTGTACGTAAGTCCAAAAACTCTACATAACAATAATTGGAAATGTTTATTATTTTACCAACGTAAATATGCTCGCCATATCATTTCCAACTTACTAAAAATAACTGGTGGTGAATAAAACGTTATTAACATATTAAATCCATGTCTCTTTATATCTAGCAAGTCCTGTAATACTAACCTAGCAAGTCTTGTAACTTGTTTTCAATGCAATTTAGTTTTTTTTTTTTTTTTTTAAATATTGTTTAAAATATTTGTATCTACCTACTCTCTTACTTTGTCGATGGAATTTCAGAACACCCTGTATATACCTATATACACTATATATATGTATGTATATATATATATATATATGCATGTATACAGTATATATATGTATGTATATATATAGGTATATATATAATACAGTACGTGCCTTTGACCAATTATCGGCTGGGAAAATATTAAGGAAAACTTCCACATAGTGGAAGAAGCATTATGGAACAGGCAAAGAAAGTATTTCTGGACAAAATCTCCTGGAGGTTTCCTTCAAGCTTAGCTTAGCCTAACCAGAGTAACCACCTAACTTCTAGTAACCTATGGAATGTTAGGTAAGTAGGTTAGGTTGAGGGAATCGGAAAAATAATGCTGGTACAGTATATAGTATATTAAACCTAAATAGATACAGATAGGCCTAAGTGATATTCATCAATTGGTGAAACGAAAAATCCGTGTAATATAGTTTTAAAACAGCAACACAGAGATATTCCACTTATGGTTTGGGTGTTCTCGAGCAGTTTTGATCTGTTGGCATATTTTGAACGCGTCGTTGATCGTGTTGGTTCGGTCGAAGTTCATGTTCATGTTAATAGAATTGTTGCTAGATTCCGCCATTGAAATTAATTAAAACTAATATGCTTTCATAATATACATAATGTCAATAGCTATTTAATGGTCTATTCCAGAGACATTGGATTAAAAAACGAGTTGCCTAAGTTAATATGCATCAGAAAATCGCCTTTTAAGCCATTATTAGTGTGATTTTGAGAATCTGGCAATTTGTTGCCGAATTCCAATTCCCAGCCAAGGCAAGCACTGCCAAGCAACAGACGTCATTCAGTTCTTATCTTCAATTATAATGTTGTGCCGTTGTAAACAAGGGAGGTGAGCTGTATACCTTGGTTGTAAAGGTTTATCCCTCAATACCTTCACCTTGTATGCAGCGAATACGTAGGCCTATGTTAGAATCATACAAACAGCTCTAATGACTCCTACGTTAACTCATCAGCTGCTATATAAATTGTCCCTCAAGGACCCTCATCAGCCCCTCATGTCTTATTGATGGAATTAGAGCAGCACATTAGCCTAGTTGGCCTACGTGAGTATGGTACCGGACTACCTGTAGCCAGGTCAGGGTGTCAAACGACGCCGTTTTTTTTAGTGATAACACAAATGAACTTTCTGTATAATGATAACAAAATGTTATGCCTAGCCTACGTATGTTTATATTATTATTTTAAACGTTAGGCCTATTATATTATATTAGTACTATATATTAGGCCGTTATTAAAATAGGCCTAGGCCTACTGTATTCCAAAACTCAAGAGTAGCCTAGGCTACGTTAGCCTAGCCTAGCCTTAACAAAAAAAAAAAAAAATACAGGAATGTTGGGCTAGGCTAACCTAGGTCTAGGCTTGGCATAAATCCAGTAGTGTATTTTTGGTTTAGTCTGTGCTCAAAAATCCATTTTCTTTAGGGTTCTCTCCCCTCAAGGCTCCACCCTCCCACTGAGCATCTTAGTTTTGTATTTGGTTTAATAAACACTTCCCAGGTCATTTTAAGGTAAATCTACAGTTATACTACCCCTCCCCCACTACCCCCCACCACCTCCCCCCTTCAAAACACGCCTTTTAGCGTGTTTTTGGATGGTTCAGCAGACGCGAAAACTGAAAAAAAAAAAAAATTGATACAAATTTATCACCAACCAGATATGAGTTTTTCAGGTAATTTGTTGTTTTTTATTTTTTATTTGATATACAGTGTTGTTTAACACCTTACGAGCGGCCTATGTGGTTTATTTATATGTACCGCCCAGCGGGGTGTTTTTAGCCAAAATAGGGCTGTTTACGTGATCATTTTCATGCGTAAATAAGACCCAGAACGTAAAACAAGTATCTATCCCTGAAAGGGCATAAACAGAGCTTTCGAATGACGCCATAACGATCCTTTTATGATGGCTAGTTTTCTTGCAATAACCGTGCAACGCGAGTGCAAAAAGCATGTAATTAGGCACTTTCCCCATACAATTCCGTATATAGCGAGTGAGAGAGGGAGGGAGGAGGTGGGATTCGTGTCAGTAGGTTCGCCACGGTGGTCTGGAGCAGTCATACGCTCGCTACTCTCCTGCCACCACTTGTCTCTCTCTCTCAGCAACATTACGTGCTGAAATTGCCACACAACCTATGTCGAGCGCCGCCACATAGTCCAGCTTTATTTAACTCGACTTATGTTGCTCGCCGCTAATTAAGGGTTAATACCGAGGACTGTCGCATTTTAGTATTTATAACATTGGCCTAATCTAACTTAACCTAACCTAACCTAACCGAAAACTAACCTGTCTCGCCGACGGTCTAAAACCAGCTCACGTTCCCTGTTTATGGGTGCGCGACGGTCGAAACCCAGCTCACGTTCCCCCCTGTTTATGGGTTCGCGAAGGTTTGTAATACTTCAATGTATCTATTTCAAGTCAAACATACATATCCGCGCATCATTAAACCATACTAAGTCTACTACTAATAATATTAACCCATTAGTACCAACAGAAGAGCGACAAAATAGGGGTAGTATAACTGTAGATTTATCCATTTTAACAGTTCTATTGCTTCTATATATTATATAATACACCATAGAATACGTTTTTAATAATTAGAAAAAAAATTCATCTTATTAATAATTACCTTAATTGAGGACCTTCGGCGTTCCTGGGTTAAGAGGTGGGGGCTCACTCCTCTGAGTCTACTCTTAGCCTACCAGAACCAGATTCCCAGAAATAATGAGAAATTCTCAGTAACACACATTAACACTAAAACACAGATCTGAATCATCTGATACAGTGACATTCAGACATTACAATTTACACAGTCCATTAGGGCCTTAGGGCGGCTAGGGCCGGCTATGGGGACAATCATTATCATAACAATGGTTGAATGGGGTCTTCTGGAATCTGGTCACTGTGCCCGCCCTGATTAAGGGCTGATTTAAAACTATATTTTCAGCATACACACGAATATCACTAGTCAGGCAATAGTCTCCAATATCTAGGTGATTTCGGCCTTATATAATTGTAAACACTACTAAAGTCTATGACAGTTTAAAGCACACACAAATGCTATTACAACTACTGTCTACACAAACTGTTCAGCAATATGGCGGGACTGGGGTTCTTCGGATATTGTTGGAACTGGACTAGAATGAAATGATAATGATAACTTATAACTTATAATTTCACGCAAACATACATCGCACAAGTCTCTGATAGCCTTCAGTTTTAAGGCTATAAATCCTTAGTTTATAGATCACATTAACGTTTGTATGCATGAATGATGTCTATAGACCTTACAGCTTCCGTGTTTGATATTATTATTGATACACAACCCTTATCAAAACTTATATGGTGCTAAACGTGTTGCGATGTTTCTTTGCGTGCTTCTCGATAGTCCACGCCACGGTATAGTAACATAAGGAGGTAGGCGCATGGCGGTAGTATTGGAACCACGACAGTCACTTGTTTGGGCCTCTGTGACGTCACTCACTCCTGTGTACCGTCTCCCTAGTCTAAATATGGTCTTCTAACAGGATCGGTATATTGCGTTTTCCACCAAAAATGTAAAGTGACATGGAAAAACATAGACATATATAGTGTGACAGGACCCTAGTCTATTTGCTAAAGTTGTTATTTTTTGCATTTGAAGAATATATATACGGCTATGAGGTAGTATATAGCCGACGTCGCTTCAAATTTTACCGCGGAAATGCGATGATATTTTTGTCCACCTAATTGCCTAATATGTAGAGTAACGTCGATTGATATCGATAATGTTATTGTAGTAGGACCCAATCTACATGTTAGCATTGTATTTGATACATGTGTAGTTTATATGAAGAGATATTTCAAAGATGTTGTTGATTTTCGATTCGTGGGTCGGGAGAAAAGTTAGGCCTAAGCGGATTCTCGTTTATCCCTTGCTCAACTTCCTTTAAATTCACGTAGTTTGCTTCTGACACTCATCAACTTTCACCCAGTGATGGCGTGTGAGGGTGTATGAAGGCCTAGGGGATGTGGAGAGATGATTTGTATAAGTATATGGCCAGCTAGAGGGAACATAGATTTCTACGAAGCGAAATGGTGGCTGGGACTCGGAGTGGGGGGGGAGAAGAACGGACGGTGGTGCCCTCTGACGGCCAGAGAGAACACTATAGCGGAGCCAAACAGGCTTACTGACTATTCCGCCCTCAGACCATTCCGACTAGAAGATCCCGCCCGCTTAGCTAGGTCCTTCCCGCCCGAATGTTGTGGGCGGGAAGAGCCAAACATCAATCCTTCCTTGGCTAATTCCGCCTTCTAAGATTAGACCGTCCCGCCCATTTGTAAGGTTCGCGTATACCTTAAAGTGTGCTTGCCTAAATGTGCAATGAAAAAGTCTGTAGCCTTGAAATTTGTGATTGTATCTAACCTTGTGTATATATACAGGGTGTCCCGCGAGTTTTGTCAAATAGTTCCAGAGATGAAAGATTAAGTAATTCTAAGTAAAAACTGTTATATACACATAGGTTTTTGGGGGCATTGATTTGTAGTTTTGGACCCTTAAAGTTGGCATTTTTTTTTTTTTTTTTTTTATTTCTATCCCTGTTTTTCTTCAATAAGATGAGGATAGGAATAAAAACTATAAAATGTATTATGAAGCATGATATCAATACTTCAAACTGACACCAAAAACATCCCTACATCGTACTTCATATTCCCTTGACATGGAGTTGAATATTACAAGAAACCAACAAAACTTAATTTTAAGCTCATCATCACGGAAAGAAGAAAGGAGCTACAGAGGATTTGTTGGTGTTTTCATTATGTATTGATACCATGCACCATCATACAGCATTTAACATTATCGCTATTCATTTTCATTACTCGGAAAATGGGTTTAAACTGACAGAAAACACAAAAAAATCCTCTGTAGCTCCTTTCTTCTTTCTGCGATGATGAGCTTAAAAATAAGTTTTGTTAGTTTCTTGTAATATTCAGTTTGAAGTATTGATATCATGCTTCATAATACACTTTATAGTTTTTTTCCTATCCTCATCTTATTGAAGAAAAACAGGGTTAGAAATTACAAAAAAACACCAAAGTGCGGACGTCCATAACTACAAAACAATGCCCCAAAAAGCCTATGTGTATATAACAGTTTTTACTTAGAATTACTTAATCTTTCATCTCTGGAAGTATATGACAAAACTCGCGGGACACCCTGTATATGACGATCAGACTAAAACATGCCCATAGACTCCTCGCGACTCATATGACGCTATAGCGTCATATGAAACTTATGACCAAAAATTCCTATGACTCGATCGCGTCATATGGACTTATCTACATGCCTCTCCAATAAGTTTATGACGCGATTGAGTGTCATATGAGCTCAGTAAGTCCGGTAAGTTAGATGAAGATCTGTCGGTTGGTGGAAACCCCAGGTTTCTCCGACAATTCTAACGGTCAGCAGTGTGGTTTTGACAGTTGTGTGGTGCAGTGGCAATGATACCGGGCTCCCGCCTCCGTAGACTTACTGGAACATAATATGTCTGAAGGAGTTAATAGGAAAAATCACAACCAATTAATTTGCCAATTGTCCATTTTCAGCCGATGGTGATTAGCATATTTCCCATGTTTATAGAAATCAGTTACTTTGCAAATAGAGTAGCGAATAATGGAGTGATCATGAAAACGTGACATTACCCCTTGAGGTTTATGTCACCTTTTTATTAATTCCGGCTGTCATTAGACGATCTCATACAGCTTAGGAAGGATCTGTGATAGTTGAAATGCTTAAGACTGTCTCGAATAACCTTCCTAATCTGAATAAAATTGCCTCATAATAGACAAAATATATAATGCAATCACGAATTTCAAGGTTACAGGCTTTTGCATCGCACATTTAGACAAGATCAGATGAGGTTGTGTGAACCATACAAATGGGCGGGACTGTCTAATCTTGGAGGGCGGAATCAGCCAAGGAAAGATTGATTGCTTGGCTCTTCCCACCCACAACATTCGGGCGGGAAGGACCTAGCTAAGCGGGCGGGATCTTCTAGTCGGAATGGTCTGAGGGCGGGAAAGACCTGCTCCCAGCCAAACAAGCCACGATGGTATACGAATATTTCACTAAATATTCGCTTATAGAATAATCAACGTTATTCCGACAACTATATCTTATATTATGACGGTACCATGGTTGAGCGTGAAGTCACAAATAAAAATAATTAATAAAAGTCTGTTTAGTGCTTTTTAGAAGCCTTTATGTATACGAGTTCAAGAATTCACTGCGTCTACCTTCTATTGTTACTATTCCGTGGTCCACGCCATGTTGATTGTTTACATCAGTCAAGATTATATCGATGCCATTTATTTGAGGCGAAATTCATTTAATATGTCAATGTTTACCATTTTAAAATAATTATATTAATAAAAGCTATTTAGAGAAACTTTTAATGCATTCTTACATTATTATATGGCACTATACATTATTATATGGCACTATACATTATTATATGGCACTATACATTATTATATGGCACTATACATTATTATATGGCATACATTATTATGGCACTATACATTATTATATGGCACTATACATTTATATGGCACTATACCTTATTATATGGCACTATACCTTATTATATGGCACTATACATTATTATATGGCACTATACATTATTATATGGCACTATACATTTGGCACTATTATTATATGGCACTATACATTATGCACTATACATTATTATGCACTATACATTATTATGCACTATACATTATTATGCACTATACATTATTATGCACTATACATTATTATGCACTATACATTATTTTTACAAGCGTTGATATTTTGGGAGCAGAATATTGGCTTCTTTAATCTGACATTGGCTTATACAAGGCGCCAATTTTAAATAACCATATATAAAGGTGTAGGGGCAAAGATTTACCCAACAACTATTCGAAGCTTGACCTAAACTATTAGAAATTGACAAATATATCGGAATGAATAGAAAACTATCCCCCTGTGTAAAACTGAACACTGAATGAGGAAATTAGCATGCATATAGGCTAAACAAGTCACATTTTGACGTTCTGTTCATTTTGATAAGAAACAAGCCAAGGGTTGTCCTTGGGCAGCATAATGTGAGGGATTTGAATATAAGGATTAGGACAAGAAGTAGCATATGTATATTTATTATTTTATCCAACTGGATATCCTCATACAGCCACCATAGTGTACGGTAATTGTCGCACCTTTAGGAACGAAGTTATTCAATAGAGTAGTTTACTTTTCCCTTAAAATATGTAGCTAAAGGGAATGATACTAAGGTACTATAATAATTATATAACCAGAATAGTCCAGGTATAATGTTGAGGCTCTGCCAGTGCTTGTCCAATATCAAACTCTATTCGATCATAAGCTGAATGAAAAGTTTATGGCTACCCCCTCGGGGATTGGGGCGTCTAGTAATTTGCTTTAGATATACAATAGGTTACAGGTACATACACTGAAAAAACAAATAATTAGTGGGATATCATAGACATTTATCTTTAGGAGTAAGAAGTTATATCATTTTGGATTTGGTAGAGCACATGCCTCCGCCAACATATAGGCGGCCCGGGTTATCACAGATGTTTAGACACCTTAACCATTACACTACCACATTTGGTGTAATATACTTACGAATCTCATTACATTAAATTAATGAAATAAGTAACCAAGAAAAGTATATAAACAAAAATGGCTATCGTACAGTACGAGGTACGATAATTTCAAATCAATTAGCTATCGTACAATAGCTTACAGCTATGAGTTACGATAATTATAGAACAAATGCAAAAACAAAGGGACAGGCTAGGAATCACCTTGTAAACTTGTCCTACTCAACGAGACAAAGGGGCGAGGGAATGCTAAAGTGGTCCCAGATCCTAAGAATTGTAACATTAAATTTAGTTCCAGCTCGGGATCTCTAGTCTGCCACCCCCAGCAATGGGGTATGAGCCTGAGTTTATACATACATCAATAACAATATTAACCCCTTGAAGCTCTAAAGCGTTTTAGCAGTATATAGTATAAACACTACACGAACACCTGGACCTGTTCCTCATGCCCCTCCCTCTCCCAGTCAAATCCCTTGCCTAAAACCTGTCCACCTCTCCTCCCCAACCCCCCTAACCTTCCCATATCATCCACTCCCCCCCCCCAACACCCCTCCACCTCTCCTCCCTAACCCACCTAACCTTCCCATACCATCCACATCCTCAACTCAACACACCATACCCCATCCTAATCCATTCCAACCCCCATCTCCTGCTCCCCAATCCCCACCCCCACCTCACCCCTCCCAACCCCAGCCCCTCCCTCACCCCCACCCCATCCTCGTGCAGCAGCACCCAACATACATCATGCACATAACATTAACATTCTCCAATTGAACATAGATGGCATCAACACAAAGAAACACGAACTCTCACACTTCATCAAACAACACAACATACACATTGCCATCTTACAAGAAACAAAACTCCGCACAACACAAAAAACACCCACATTTCATGATTTCACCACCATCAGACAAGACCGGCCTGTCGGCGGAGGCGGTGGACTCATCACCCTGGTACACAAAGAAATATCATACATAGTTACCAGTGTACAAACCAAATCCCTCCTCCCCCCAAATGATAACACAACAGAAATACAATCAATTAAAATACGCACTGGCAACAACTCCAACATAACCATCATAAACACATACATCCCCTACAGTACCAAATGAATACAGACCACACTTACAACACATCACAAACACCCCACACATCATCCTGGGTGGTGACTTCAACGCCAAGACGTCGGCCTGGTTCCTGGTTTGTCGACAACCCCGACACAGACAGAGGGCTGGTACTACAAAACCAAACTGATAACCTCATCATCCTTAACGACATCCATCAACATACCCATATTCCTCACCAAGCCTTCTATAACCCATCATCTCCAGACATTACCTTTTGCTCCCCAGAACTCGCCCCCACAACATCCTGGAGGGTGGTCAGAACCTTAGGCTCTGACCACCTCCCGATCATTATCACCACCAAAACCAGACTCACCCCAGCTAGCCACAAACACACATACACCAATTATAAAAGAGCTAACTGGGAAGCATTCACAAATGAGACAGAACAACACTTCACAACTCTAAACAGTACACCCATTACTAACATCAACAATGCTGTACACATACTCAATAAAACTATCCAAAACGCTGACAAGAAACACATTCCAAGAGGTAACCGAAAAAGACCCAACCCCAACTTCACACCAGAAATTCAAAACCTCATCAGACAACGCGACATACTGAAACACTCCCCAGCACCCCACACAACAAATCCAAGCACTCAACACCTAAACTAACAACAAAATACAAGAACAACAAAAACTAAATTGGAATAACTTCCTACAAACACTTGATCACAAAACAAACCCCAAAAAACTCTACAAAACACTAAACGGCATCACACTTTCCAACAGAAACACAACACAATCACATGCTGCAATCACAACAACAGACTCTTCTCCTTCATGTAAACAACAAGCAAACACTCTCATCAATCACTTCTCACATGTCAGCAACCTAAAATCTCACAAAGACGACCGACGTGTCATCCGACGTAAGAGACAATTCCCCACAGACCCTGACTATACACCCTTCACCAGACAAAGCATATCATCAACAATCTCAAGCACTCACCCGCTTGTGGCCTAGACAACATAAGCAACATACACCTCAGACACCTGGGACCACAAGGCATACAAGCACTCACTAACATATCAAACTACAGTTATTCACACAACACAATACCAGACATTTGGAAGCATGGTCTCATCACCACATTCCCCAAACCTAACAAAGACCCTACGCTACCCTCCTCGCACCTCCCCATCACACTCCTTTGCTCCCCCTCCAAAGTCATGGAACGCCTAGTATTACAACTAATTACACCCGACCTACCCCTAGCTCCAACACAACATGGCTTTAGGCTACTGCACTCCACAAACACTCTTCTCACAGACCTTACACAAAGAGCTTTTGACGGCATCAACTCAGCTAGACCACCACACAGATCACTATTAGCCACACTCGACATTAGTAAAGCCTTCGATGCCATCCCCCGCCACAACCTAACAAACAAAATCTACAACACAAACATGCACAACAACACAAAAAGGTGGCTGGCCAACTTCCTAGCAGGCAGATGTGCACACGTATCTTTTGCCGGTCAGTCATCTAAAATCAGAAACTTTCCAAACGGAGTCCCACAAGGATCCGTCCTATCGCCCGCACTCTTCAATCTGTACATGCACGATATAACTACACCCAATACGCCCCAAATAAACTTAGCCTCCTATGCAGATGACATAACACTCACATGCACACACCATGACCTAAAAAGAGCAACAGATCTCCTTCAACCCTATCTCAACACACTACATGGCTGGTGCACTACAAACAGACTTAATCTAGCCCCAGCCAAACCCACCGCAACCCTGCTCACAAGCTGGACAGGAGAACACGAATACATCCCTCAACTCACCATAAACAACACACCCCTAACACATACACACACCCAAAATCCTAGGAGTAACATATGATACTCATATGACATTCAAACAGCACACCACAAACATTAAAAAGAAACTGACACCCAGACTTAACGCCCTCAGGTCACTTGCTCACACAAAATTTGGACACAACAAAGAAACTACCACCACAGTATATAAACAATACATAAGATCAGTGATGGAATACGCAAGCCCAGCCTGGGCTTCTAACCTAGCTGAAACACATCATAAGACCTTACAGACTATTCAAAACAAAGCCCTGAAGATCATTACAGGCTGCACAGCTACTGCACCCACAGATCACCTACATCAAGAAACCAAAATCCTCAAAGTCAAAGACCATCTGGACATGAGAGGCACTGAATTCATGGCAGCAGCCTCCACAACCAAGACCACCCACTAAACTACATGGCAACACACCCACAGACACCAAGAAATATCAAAACAACACCCAGCACACGGTATCACACACAATTACTGTCCTCTCTCCCTCCCTGCCCACCCCGAACCAACTTCCAGAAGCACATCCATACTCATATCTCTCGCCGATCCATCCACTCACTCACAGACAACACGCAGCTGCAAGCACGACCTCCCGAAATCCATCCTTCCGAATCCTCCCTTCCTCGCGAGGACAGAGTCCACCTGGCCAGGCTGAGATGCGGACACCATCCAGCTCTCCTGAGCTATCAGAAGAGACTGGATGACTCCGTTGTCGACGCCTGCCCGGGATGTAACACAGCACCCCATACCATTAAACACACCATAGAAGACTGCATTTCACATAACCACTTACGCCAACAACACAATCTACACTCAATGAGAGCTCTGTGGGAAAGCCCGATCGTGGCCATGGCCTTCCTCAGAGACTCGGGGCTGTTCGGCCAGGCAGCTTAGGGAACAACAACAACAACAACAACTCGTACAGGATTAATAGCTTTAACCAAAATGGTCACACTCCTTAATGGTCTAAGTGGCCATAGCCAAAATGGCTACACTATATTCCTTCTGTACTTTCTCCATGCCCAATAAGATACATGATATTTTGATATATGTGGCACAGCCCTTGTATCCAACACAATACCCTGCGTGCAACCCCGCTCGAACCCCGCACAACGTTGCTTGCAACTTTAATTATTATTATTATTATTATTAAGGTAGTAGTAGTAGTAGTAAACATACGTTTTAAGTTTTTTATGTTGATATTAGTTAAAGCCAAATAAATTGCCATTTTTAGCAAATATGATCAATACCTAAAATGCGAGAGAAAACACGAGACTCAGGATATAGTAGCGACCAGAGCAAGAAAAAAAGAAAACGGAAAGACCAACAAGAACGGGAAGACACCAGTTGGAAAGAAGGAAGGACAGAAAGACCGAAAATGGGAGATCCACAAGAACGAGAAGCAAAACTAGAGCCCCGAGAAATCAGAACCAATGCCATCATGGAAGTCGACCAAAGCCCTTTAAAATTGACACCTTAACCCCATACCCCTATTACTCGCAGATACCCTGCCTTGGACTTCGTTGCTGAATGTATGAAGTGCTAGGTGAAACCAGCAGAGGGCAGACAGGGTGAAGTCAGAGTAGCTGCCGATTCCTAGGTGCAACGTGATCTGCCAGTACACTGGTCAGTGCAGTCAAACATCATCTAGCCTTATCCAATCTCCTGGTCCAATTCCAATTGCCTGTACACTGGTCAGTGCAAGAAGATACATAGACTTGGAGCTTCCTAAACTGTCCCACTTGCCTAAAGATAGTAAAGGAGGAATTGTATAATAACGACGAGTTGTTAGTACACTTGTCCGTATGACTCTAGTTATTGTGCAGATCCTGGGTAATGACTTACTGCCATTATACTGGTCCGAGTAGTCTTTCGAGCCTGGTTATTGAGCTTTAGCTTGCTACCAGTCTACTGGTCCGTGTAGCCTGCTATAACTCAGTCCCTGGGTAGTGATCCAAACCCTACCGAGAAATTGTTGGGTGGACAGTACACTGGTCCGAGCCGCCTAATAGATTCTCTGGCCATACCCAACTTGGGTATCGATAGTAGGCTACACTGGTCCGCGCTGCCTAGTAAGTTCTCTAACCCTCCAGGCTTGGTATCACCAGTAGGCTACACTGGTCCGTATGTAGCCTGAGACTTGAGTATAGGAGTTGCTAGATTACCAGTACACTGATCCATGTTCCCTAGTAATTTCTCTGATCCCACTCCCTTACCTCTCAACACCTGGATGGTAAGGAGCCAACTCACAGCCGTGTCAAGACCTGTTAGTGGACGTTATTAGAGGACCACCCACCACCAAGCCTGACGTTGAAGCCACTACAAGGATGAGCGCGAAGAAGATCCGTTGATGTTGGACCACGGTTCCAGAACGAAGAACTTAGCTTGCTGAAGGCTGTATAAGTGTATAACAGACCTCCCTTATCACTTGTTAGGCCTCTATAGACGAGGATACAAACCACACATATTTATCGTTATAAAGTAGAATATTTTGTACATGAACTCTTTGTGAGATCACATATGATAATATTTCACTTTATAGCCGCACACACCCATACAGTGATACACATAAAATCAACCCCAGTGACACAATCTTTCCACGCCCGTGACCAAATGACTTGTGATTATTTCATTGTGTTTTTACCTTCATTTTATGCTAAATTCATTCGAGAAATGCTTCCGTGACTTGTCTAAATCTATGTGCGAAGACTCACAAATGCGTTTTTTAGGGTACCAATATATCCGTGATAAACTCTGATATATGAGAGACACTCGGTGAATTATTTATATATATTTTGTAGATGGATTGGGTGGAGGAAAAACACAGGAAAGAGATATGATTCTTTATTCTCTAATCTTTCCGGCTATGTATTACCCATTTTCAGAGAGACTGGCACGTCTCTCTGAAGATGGGTAATACATAGCCCAAAACGTTAGCGAATAAAGAATCATAGCTCTTCCCTGTGTTTTTCCTCCACCCAATCCATCTACCTGTCAATATCAATCATTCACATATATTTTGTGTGTAATTTCTATTGCTAATTCAAAGGAGCAGTAAACCTCCAGTCTTAATACTTGCAATTCAGCTTAGCTCCGGTGTATATCATATTCTATTCCATATCCATGATTTTGTGTATGGTATTTTATGCCATTATATATGTGTGAACCATTAGCCAAGTAAGCCATCATATGTTGTTATCTATATTGAATATAATAACTATATACAGTATGTACTCCTGTGTTGTCCTTACACCTCTGCATGTATGTGTGTGAATTCCTCTGCCACACCAGCTGTTAAGTTAGGATCCACCTTTTATCCAGTAAACCCAGCAAAAAGCCTGGTATGTATAACAAAACCCAAATGATGAAATATAGACTACCTGTGTTTATTAATATTTACGTATATAGCCTACAGTACAAGTTCTACCATTTAGAAGTAATGAATACAAGGTAATGCTTGCAAATATATACTGTTCTATACTGTATAGTGTATACTCAAGCAAAGCAATAGTCTATAATTATGTATATATATATATATATATATATATATATATATATATATATATTATATATGTACTCATATTAACTATAAATCTGGTACATTCTATATTGCACATGTTCCGTCTCTCTCTGAGATTGTATTTATGACAGAACAAATAGTATTGTTGAATTAGGAGAGTTCCTTGTTATGCAGTAGTTAATTCACCTTCTTATGAAACTGTTAAGATACTACACTCAAATTTCAATTATACTATTTTTTCTTCCATAAATACAATCTCAGAGATAAACGGAATTTGTGCAGGGAACTGTATGTAGCCTACACTGTAAGGAGACCGCGAATGTTTCGGTGTCTGTATTATAAATACTTGTATGTCAATATAGCAAAATGAACCTCCACCATAAAATATCTGCCAAAGGTTCGACTCCTGCAGTAGCTTCGAAAATTACGATAAATGTTTTCATTTTCGCTATTGCTCGTCAGATAAATCGACACCACATGGCAGGAAAGGTCTTAGTCGCCAAACTAATGGGGCGAATGTCTTAACCCTTGCAAGCTCCAATACGCATGTCTGTTCTGTTTCTGGCTACGAATCCCAACTCATTGATGCTCGAAACACTTAGAAATAAACTTTAATATGTGAAAAACTGCGTGCTATCAAGTTACCTTTATCATAAATTAGCGCTCAGTTCCTTATGTCTTCGTTCAACAGGGTATGAACGACGCTCTTCTCACGTCTTAGCCCCTTCACCACCATGACGTATTTTTCATCATATTCTGGTTACCATTAGACGATTTTCTTTAGCTTATAATCAACCTGTACGAATTGACCACTTGCGAGTTCCAATCTATAAGGAAGTTGGAGCTGTAGACATCGATATTAAACATAAATGCAATAATAATGTAGGTTTCTGATGGCTAAAGAGTATGTTGAATGGGATTGTATGTATTTATAAATGAATTACAACCGTATTTTAGCTGGTAATTCTGTTAAATATTTATGTCTACAACTCCAACTTCCTTATAGCCAGAAACTCGCAAGTGGGGCTAAACACGAGGGAGAAAGTGGTCCAGAAAACCGGCCCATCCCCCCTTAAATGAAGAGTCGGCCCCTATATGCAGTTTATTACGTAGGATCGGCCAACCTCCGCCATTTTGGAGGCAATGGTGTTATTTTCCTCGCTTTGCACTAACATATATTATATACCCATGATAAATCCTTTTCAATTCAGCTTAAGAAGGGACTACAGCAATTAACAGGTTTCGAACTATCTCACTTAACCCTTTTTGCAACCACAGATCCTTCTTAAACTGCACAAAATCGTCTAAATGGATGCTAGTATTCAGTTTAGAAAGGGCTTCCAGCAATTAACAGGCTTCGAACTACCTCCCTTAACCCTTTTTGCTACCATAGATCCTTCTTAAGCTATACAAAATCGTCTAAATAGATGATAGTATTCAGTTTATATAGGGCCTCCAACAATTAACAGGCTTGAAACTATCTCCCTTAACTCTTTTTGCTACCACAGATCCTTCTCAAGCTGCACAAAATCGTTAACTATAGCTAGAATCAAATAAAAAAAAGACGTCGAGGTACAGAAGGGGTTAAAAAGAGCCTCCATCAATTAACCCTTTCAAGCTCCAATACGCGTTTCTGTTCTGTTTCTGGCTACTATTAGACGATTGTATTCAGATTAGTAACGGTATATGGAAGTCAGAGGGTTGATTGAGGTAGTCTTTACCTTTATAATACCCACAGATCCTTCCTAAGCTGCACAAAATCGTCTAATGATAGCCCAAATAAACTGCTAAAACGCGTGAGAGCTTCAAGGGGCTAACAGGCTTCGAACTATCTCACGTATAGCCACTAACCCCTTTAGGATTATGACGCATTTTGACCGTATATTATGGCTATCAATAGACGATTTAATACAACTTAGGAAGGCTCTGTGGGTAATAAAACGGTATTAGACTATCTCAATGAACCCTCCGACTTCCATATACCCTTCCTAATCTGAATGTAATCGTCTAATAATAGCCAGAATAAACTGTCAAAATACGTCATGATTCTCAAAGGGTTAATTTTCTTTCCAATTCGTCTATTCAATGGTTTGAATGTAGAGTGGTGCTAATAAGTAATGTGCAGTAGAGAGGTCAATCCAAGGAAGAGACGCCGCCACTTGAGATCTTGAAAATATATAAGTAAAAGGAACAGTCAGAGTAAGCTATGGGTATGGCAGAGAACGCTCAACTCTCACTCTGATGACCAGCCCATCACCATGGTGAAGTTGTATTTGGTGGTGGTGTTGATCTTGTTGTTGATGTTGGTATTGTTGTTGTTGACGATATTGTAACTAGAAAAGTTGACAGATGTAGGGAAGTTTGTTATCACACGCATAGTCCCGCAGTCCACCAGAACCCATAAAGCCACATTCGTCCTCGGTATCCGGCTGTCCGAACCTCCACTGGTACTTCTCTGCCTCGGGTCCATTCAGCCACTTCTTGTTTCTTAACCCGACCCATGCGCCAAAACCTGAGAGAGATCCATTATTAGTGTCGCCCATATGGAAATTTTGACACATTTTGACCGTTTATTCTAGATACGTGTTGATTCTTAACCCGCCCCGTCCCAGAGCTAGTGGGAAATCCGTTTGAAGATTATGTCTCATTTTCATCGTTTATTCTAGCTACATTCTGTTACCGAAAAATTTGCATACTTATTTCGTAGGAGGGTCATGGGAGTATGAAGTTCTAATGAGCAAAATAAAAACCTCCCCTTAACCCGACCCATGCATCAAAGCTTGAGGGAGATCCATTATTAGTGTCGACCTTTTCAAGATTATGAGGCCTCCCCTGGGTATTAATTACCCTGCTCGATTGGTGTCTATAATCTCTCCATAATCTAATTTTCATTAATTTCACTCCCAGCACCAAACACCTCTCAATGAAATTAATGAAAGCATTTGATCCTATCGGGATTCGAACCTGGGTTACCACATACAGATCTTAAACACTCTAACCATTACACCATCAAGACAGTTTATGAATAACAATTTGGCCTCCCCCGGGTATCGCCCTGCTCGATTGGTGTCTACAATGTCCCCATAATTTCCAGTTTATGAGCAAAATTTGTCGCTGAATATCGATGTCAACGAGGAACTTACCTGACTGATGCTTCAATAAATTAAAGGCCTTGAGTGCTTTGTAGTTGGACCTCTCCGGGGCGGAGATGGCCAACTCCGCTTGCATGTCCCAGCAGCGGTGCCGGGCCTGGCACCACGTTACCCGGGAGGTGTTGTAGTGAAAGCAGTAACCTTCGTAGCTCTCAAATGGAGGCACGCACTCGTTGCCTGAAAAGGGTCCAACAAGGAATATATTGTATGTATGTATGTACTCAGGAGGTACTTCTGGAGGTGGCTGACTCGAGACAGAGTCCGAACAGGGACAACACAACACAACTTCTAGAAAACAATGAACACACAAAAACAAAGCACAAATTCACACACATCTAGGTCACCCAGGAAAAGACCCAGAGACCAGGGATCACCAAGGTTGCTCCAGCACTCCCCCGGCCCCCAACCTCCTGGAAAAGTTCGGGTCTCAGCAGGCAGACATGCAGCGAAGCCCTACCAGCACAAGCCTGCCCACCACACTTCCATAATACCGACCAAGCGCCTGATGGACTATTCTCTAGTCCAACTGGCGCCCGAAGGAATACATTGATAAATAATATACATATATATATATATATATATATATATATATATATATATATATATATATAGTATATACGGTATATATATATATATATATATATATATATATAAGTAGATAGGTACAGTTGCCCACATAAGTTCTGTTCCTCTCCGTGATCTTATACTTGGAAATATAATGTTCTCAAAGGGAGACACGCACTGGTTGCCTGAAAAACTACCAATTATAAATGCATTGATTAACCCATTGGGGCTCATGATGCATTTTGACAGTTTAATCGGGCTATCAGTAGACGATTTTATACAGCTTAGGAAGGATCTGTGGGAATTAAAAGGGCAAAGACTGTCTCAATTAATCTTTAGACTTCCATGTACCCTTCCTTATCTGAATGACATCATATAATAATAGCCCAAATAAACTGTCAAAATGCATCATGATCCTCAAGGGTTTAATATAAATCTGTTCTCGTCACAATCTTCCACATGTCTACCAATTATTCTTCAACGACACACAAATCCACCTCTACTTCTCTCAATATCCTTGGTGTCTCCTTTTCCTCTAAACTTTCCTGAAAAGCTCATATAACCACTCTTGCTAAAATGGCTTCCCAGAAGTTGGCTGTTCTCAACCGTCTTCATGGGTTCTTTACCCCCGCACAGCTCTTGCTCTGTACAGAGGCACAATCTGTAATCGTTTTTAAGTTCATTTCAACAACATGTGATAATATTACCTATGGTGTGGTGTATGATAGCCGTTGCGCTCCCGTTAACGCACTGGACGGGAAAACACTCATCCAGCGTCACGTGACCATCCGGGTACACCACACCCTCCATCTCACAACCTGAAACTGTTACCTCTTTTTAGACATCAGGTAATTCACCACTTGCTGTAATAATGCAATTTGATTAACCCATAAACTGCTGGAAATAAACACCATATGAGAAGGAGAACTTGATTGACAACGTTTCACCGATATAGCTTCTTCTTGAGTGACCTGAAGAAGCTAGCTGCAAACCGTTGTCAATAATGTGCTCCTCCTCAAATGGTGTTTATATTCATTCTGTCAAATCTTCAAAGTTGTTTTAAAAAAGCTGCTGGAACTTGATCAAAACAAAGTTTAAGTTGAGGAGGGGGGCTATAAAGTGGGGAAGGAGTGGGGGATGTGGGAAGGGACTGGAGTTCTCAAAAAGGGGCTCCTTTCCTGACGCTATACTTGACTTACAATGCGCTGGCTTAATAATCCAAAAGGGTTGATAGCCTCTGAAGTCCCATTTTAACTAACTAAATAAGGATGTGGTATGGAGAGATGCCACTGCTTGCTATGTGCCATCCAATGTTGATACCTTTCCCGGCACTGGCACGGTATTTGAAGATTTTGTTTACACCTATTTAAATACCATGCCTTCCGCAAGGCTTATAGCAGTTCCTGGGTTAACCCTTTGAGTACCAGCAACGTATGTAATACTTTTGTCTAGCTTGGGGAGGATCTGTGGCAAATTTAAAGGGTTGGTTGAGATAGTTTGAAGCCTTATTATGGCTAGAGGTCCTTCCAAAGCAGAATAGAATCGTCTAATAGTTGCCAGAATATGATGAAAAGGACATCCCTGATACTGAATGGATTAATTTATAAGAATACAGAAGACCAAACGACCGTAGAAGGATATTGATGTAGATGAAAGGGGGGAACGGAAGAATAGACAATTATAGTAGATCATTAATGGTCTATTCTCGTCTGGTAGGTGAATTTTACAAGGGGAGGAGGATTCCTAGCCTCCTGCCCCCTTGACCACGTTTAAAGAAAAATTTATAAATTTTTCAGTAGAAAAATTTCCCAGCCGAAGGCCGGTTCCTATTAGGTTACAGGGTCGCTATCGCTCGCCAGGAAAAAATCGACACCTACATGACAAGAAAGGTCTTAATATTGATAAAAATATGGAGCAAAAGGTCTTAAAATCATCAACTAACGAGGTACACGTCTTACAATCTCATAACAAATAGGGCTAATCATGAGGGAGAAGGGGGTCCAGAATAACCTAATATATCTCCTTAGAATCCAAACAGACCTCCCACGGTTCAAATAGGGTTAACTGGACTAGGCTGAATAAAATCGACTCGCAACGGAACGATAAAAATAAAACATATATACTGTATATATACTGTATATATATATATATATATATATATATATATATATATATATATATATATATATATATACTCAGGCACATACCCTTCTTTTTTTCTTTTTTTTTTTAAGTTGAGGGTGGCCAACTCGAGACAGAGCCCGAACAGGGGACAAAAATCAGCCACATCTATATAAGGTGAACTAAAGCATGTATTGTATCTCACCAGCACCAGCACCAGCACCAGTACCAGCACCAGCACCAGCACCCTCTGTGGAGTTCCTTGGACAGCATACCAGCTTGATCCCTCGTCTGTAGGAAGATAATACATACAGCAGTGTTAACCTTTTCAGTACCGCGATGTGGCTAATATTTTATTCTAGCTATAATAAGACGATATTGCGCAGCTTCGGAAGGATCTATCTATCTATCTATCTATCTATCTATCTATCTATCTATCTATCTATCTATTACCGGACGCCTTACTCCCCTTAATGAGGGTGGCTATACACAGAATGCCCCCAAGCGGACCTATTCCCTGTAAGAGGGACAACCCGAGCCAATTTACTAAAGAACATACATGATTGACCACTCAATTTAGGATTCGCCCGAATCCGAGGCCCTCTGTGTATCTTGTTAGTACTATTTTTATACAGTGGTGCTCGGCTAGTCCATCCACTAACCTGCCTTGCCCTTAGGTACGGATTTGTATCAGGTTTATTCCCCTAGACAGGTTTCCGCCCAAGGCTGAAGAGTCCCATCCACCCGGATTTTTATAAGGTTGTCTCCCCTAGATAGGTTGCCGACCAAGGCTAACGAATCCCATCCACCCGACTAGTGGTAGTTAAAAGAGTTGGGTAAATAGTCCGAAGCCTTATTATTGCTAGAAGTCCTTCCTAAGCTGAATAAAATCGTCTAATAGTTGCCAGAATATGATGAATAATACGCCCCTGGTACTGCATGGGTTAAACAATATAATTATGCAGCATATACTGAAATATCTATAGCTATGTATCTATCATTCAATTTATCTAGCTATAGGCGTGTGGATAAATACACACACACACACACACACACGGCCACCTGATACCGTGAGGTGAAGACGTGCTCTAAGGCGCTCTCGTAGCCGCCCGGGTCGGATTTATGACCTTTCACCTTTCACCTTCACCACAGTTCATCCTCGACTCCATCGCCGTATTTGTACCTCAAGTGAACAATCTATTTATGATAAGTGCAATTGTAATTCACAGTGTTATTGTGTATTACCAAACGAACTAGACATGAAACAGGAAACAGAGCATAATCAACCATGTCGCCTTGCTACTCTGCCTCCTCCTTAATTCGTCTTAAAAAGGGGGCTGGATACCCACCTTCAGACACTATAGTGCGCTTAAAAGAATTGAAAAAATTTCACAATCGTGGCCGGAGAGGAGGTAGGAATGTCCCCAAGCGAATTCCTATCATAAAAACACACAAAAAAGTACCTAAAAAAGTGACAGTAAAGAAACCATACGCACATTTTGAAGTTCCCCGTATTTGGTATAACCTCCCATCGTTGCTACTGTCCAATGTCACCTCTTTGTGTAATAAACTCGACGAACTTATTGTGACAGTTAAACAAATTAGTGCTGATATTGTAGCAGTTACTGAAGCATGGCAAATCACCCCAGAAATATGCGTGATACAAGACTATGACCTCTTTCACCAACTTCGGACAGAGAGGAGGGGGGGAGGAGTAGCTATTTTCGCCCGGAAACAGCTGTGTGCATCTCGCCTGGATATTGAGGTCCCGGAGGGAATCGAAGCACTCTGGGTGAGAGTTAATCCCCCTCCCACCCTCGTCACACTGCCTCCATTATCTACTGTGTGATCTACCACCCACCACGCTCACCCACCGGCCCCGCACTAATCAACCACATCATCGATACATGTGATGATCTCAAACTCCAATTTCCATCATCCAAGTTGGTGGTTTGTGGGGATTTCAATGAACTAGACACCGGTGATATTCAAGAACAGCTGCATCTTTCACAAATTGTTGACTTCCCCACCTACAACCACAACACACTTGACCTTATTTTGACGGACATGGATGAGCAGTACCTCCCACCTGAACCTTTACTTCCTGTGGGACGTAGCACTCATCTCTCTGTGTTCTGGTCACCTGCCCCTACCACCTCCCATCAACAGACCCCCGTCATCCGGACCTGCCGGCCAACGCCAGACTCTGCAATGCGGGGGTTCGGGCAGTGGTTGGTTCATTACCCATGGACAGAGGTTCTCACTGAAGAAGATGTTAATGCCAAATGGGACAACTTTGTATCTACCACCACCGAAGCCTACCACCACTTCTTCCCCACCAAGAGGACCAAAATGCACCCCTCTGACGTCCCATGGATTACTCCTCGGATCAAGAGACTGATGCAGAATCGGAACAAGGCCTTCTACACGGACAACAATCGGTACAAGGACCTACACAACATTGTGATAAGGGAAATCCGTTGGGCGAAGAAGTCCTACTAGCCTACAAAGATTCATCATTTAAAACAAACCAATATCAGTCAGTGGTACTCTAAAATTAAGAATCTTTGTGGCTTAAGTAGTGGGACTCCTTCGATCCCCTGTGTTTCCCATGTCCCTCGTGTAGATACACCTGAACTGATAAATAATCACTTCTCTACCATCTGGCAAACCCTCCCCAAACTAGACCGCACCAACCTCCCTGCCTTCCTCCCATCCCCCCCCCCCCCCCCCCCCCCCCCCCCCCGCCAGTAACTGTTCAAGAATATGAAGTGGCCAAAAAGCTTTCCAGTTTCAAATAAAAAAGATCAACAACCCCAGTAGACCTACCCTTGAAAATATACAAAGAATTTTCGGTGGAATTTGCCACCCCCCTTTGCTCGATAATTAATGCCTCCTTAAGGCAAAGTAAATGCCCTGCAGACTGGAAAACTTCATACGTCACTCCAATCCCCAAAACCCCCTCCCCACATTCTCTTAATGAACTCAGACCAATTGCCATAACGCCCATCCCTAGTCTAATCTGTGAGGACTTTGTATTCACCTGGGCTTACGCACAAATCCGTCACTTGATAGATCCCCAACAGTTTGGCAACATAAAAACCTCCTCCACCACTCACTGTCTTATTAGCTTCCTAGATTATATTTACACAAATCTTGAGAAGAGAAAGACTTCCCTCGCCCTTGCTTTTATTGACTTCAGGAAAGCATTTGACCTTGTTGACCACACCATCATCATCAACAAGGCCATAAAGTTGGGGCTACATCCTACCCTGGTTACGTGGTTGACCGACTTTCTTAGTGACAGACGACAAGCAGTGCGATACCAAGGCTTCATCTCTACCTTCCTAGACATCACATGTGGAGTCCCACAGGGCACAAAGATGGGGCCTCTATTGTTCCTCATCTTGATTAATGATGCCCTAAAGGACACCCCATTCCACTGGAAGTACGTGGACGACTCGACAGTCGGCATTACTGTCGATAACACCTCCCCTAACTATGACCCCCTACAAGACATCCTCGACCGTCTTCAAGCCTGGACCACAGACAATCATGTGACTATCAATCATGACAAGACAGTGGTCATGCACATCAACACCTCCGTTACCGACCTTCCTCCACCCACTGTCACAATTGGTCCTCATCCCCTTCAGCTTGTTGAGTCCACCAAACACCTCGGAATCACTGTGGACAACAAACTCAACTGGAAGAAACATGTAACTACCACAGTCAGGACCGCCACATACAAGTTGTTTATGCTAAGGCGGTTGAGATCCCTGGGGGCGCCGGGAATGAGCTGAAGAGTAAATATTATATAACACCTTCATACTCCCTAAGCTCACCTACGCTTCTCCCGCCTGGTCCTCCTCTCTAACCCTGACACAACAACGTCAATTGGAGAGAGTGCAGAGGAGGGCATGCAGGATCATCCTGGGTGGCACATATCCAGGGTACGAGGAAGCTCTCACCACCATTAGCATACCTGCACTTTCAACCCACCACCACAACACACTCAAACAGTTTGCATCTAAGCTGCTTGTTCACCCATGACACAGAAACTTACTTCCACCAGACGCCCCTAGACCAACACGTGCAGCTCGTCACTTCAACACACTCCAACCAATAAGAGCAAGAACTGACAGATATAAAAATAGTCCTATCCCAACCATTGTTAATATTATTAATAATGTGTAATAACGGCCTGTCACACCATATATACGCGCCCACCTTTAACCCCTTCAGACTCATATGATGCAGAGGTTGCCAGATTAGCAATAATAAATAGATTTCTCTCACTCTTATAATTACCTCTCCAAAATTAGTTTTCTGCCCACAGCTAACTCAAAGACAACTGCAGAGGTTGAAGTAACTAAACTAAAGGTTTCCCTGATGGTAACAAAGGCTTTAAAGTATCCTTAATCGGCTCAAAATTGCGTCATATGTCGGAGAGGGTTAATAATGTATGCATAAGTGTGTGTGCGTGTGTGTATTAGAATATAATTTGTATGTATTTGCTTGAGTTTGTTTATGTATATGTGTGTATCTATGTATGTACAGTATATGTGTATGTATGTGTGCGTATATGTGTATGTATGTATGCGTTATTTATGTATATATATATGTCTATAGTGTATACTGTTTGTGGTTCGAGCCCGGCTGAGAGTATCAGGTGGATAAGAGAAGAGCATATATGCATGTAATGTGCATATATTTATGTATATGTATATCTGTGTGTATGTGATGTCAATGGTTCGAGCCCGGTTGAGAATATAAGGTATACAATATATATATGTACAGTACGTGTATTTGTATGGTCATATGCACATATGTATGTAAATATACGTACATATGAGCGAGAACATATTTGCTCACTAGCGCAGCTTCTGATTATAAATCTATGCATAAGCATTATCTATTATTAAGTGTTGGTGTATCTTCATCCATGTATTTCCACCCTTAACAATAGAACGCCCAGCTTTCCCACATTTCGCCTTCTATCACACACACACACACACACACACACACACACACACACACACACACGAACGAACGAACGAACGAACACACACACACACACACACCTACACTACCGAGGATTAACCTCCCATTGTAGTAGGCTTTACCTGACCTTACCTGCATGGACTTGAACGCCGCTCCCTCTTTACCCTTTACCTCTTTACCCTGACCCCACCAAAACAGTTTTTGTATGTATGTATGTTTGTGTGCATACGTGAGCGTTTGTGTATACGGACATTTGCACACTTACTGCATGTTCTTATGTTCTTATATATGTGTGTATATGTATGCGTATGTATGTGCGTACGTACGTGTATATATGTATGTTCTGTATATGAGTAAGTAAAATAAACGTGTATATGTACTGTATATCACTTACTCTCATGGTTATTTTATGATAATTTGTATTCTGCACCTGCATCATTATTGTATTTATTTATTATTTTTGTAAACTGAGCTTACCATCTTCATATCTGTACATCTCATGTTCATCCACTAAATTGTAAAATGTGTATTTTCAGCTCATGAGGCTGCCATTCTTTAACCTCAGAAGTGCGCATGGGGGTAATTAGACACCTCTGCCTGTGCGCATGTATTTGAGCTGTTTCCATCACTAAAATATTCATTTTACCATAAATAGCATTAATACTTATCCATATGCGCCTATTATAGGTTGATTATAAAGGTATTAACCTGTTACAACAATAAAACAAGTGAAAACAGCGTTTGGATGGTCATAATCGGCGATACAGGGCGGGAGTTACATAATGTATGGGTGAGGCAACCTCCTTTCCCGCCAATTTCCCCCAAGGTTGGAGAGACACTGTCGATCAATACTCTCTCTCTCTCTCTTGCACTCGCTTGCTAACAGTGATGACAATGCCCTGCTTGCAACTCGCTAATGTTAGCACGAAAATATACCTCAGAATAAGGGAATAACAGGGAAAATAGGTGATAACTGAAGGAGGGGAGGAAAGTGGGGAAGGAGGGGAGGTAGAGGAGTGATATTTTGCATGGCCCAGGGGCAAACAAATTTTTTTTTTATTTTATTTATTTTTTTTTTTTCGATGTTTAAAGTTGATTTTTGTTTTCTCTGACTCTTAAGAGTCTTCCCGCAGTCCGCCGGGGGAACTCTTAAGAGTCTTCCGGCAGTTCCCGGGTTAATAAACCGTGTATTATTATTATTATTATTATTACTACACACACACATATATATAATATAGGCACTGTTCAACTAGTATTTCACTAAAAGGATTAGATGAACATAATAATAATAATAGTAATAATAACAACAACAATAACATATAATAATAATAATAGTAATAATAATAACAACAATAACAATAATAAAGTACTCACAAATCATAGTCACAAGAAGGGCCGTGCCTGGCAAAAAACTCGGCACCGGGCAGCGAGTACACATCTTCTTGAAGGGTCGGGCACGTATAGTATAGGGCCGTGCAAGTACCCTCTACTCCGTTGTACCCTTCGCACCGGTCTGCCAAAACGTAAGCATCTATTAAGGGGAGGTATTTAGTTTCTTCCCTAGAACTCCATCAAGCTTAAAATTACACCACCTAGACCCCCTTTCAAGATAAATTTGTACATTTTTCGGTAGAAAAATTTCCCGGCCAAAGGCCAGTTCCACTTAAAATGCAGGCTCGCTTACGCTCGCCAGGAAAAAGTCGACACCTAAATGGCACGAAAAGTCTTAAAGTTTACAAAAATGGGGCGACAGTTCTTAAAATCGCCAAACTAATGGGGCGAACATCTTAACATCTCAAAAGCAATGGGGCTAAACGTGAGGGAGAAAGGTGTCCAGAAAAAAATCCCTAAAGTGGAAATCTCCCCTTAAAATTAAGGGGAGATGGGCCGGTTTACTGGACCACTTTCTCCCTCATGTTTAGCCCCATTAGTTTTCAGATGTTAAGATGTTTGCCCCACTAGTTAGTCGATTTTAAGACCTTTCGCCCCATTTCTACGTCAATATTTAGACCTTTCGTGCTATTTAGGTGTCGATGTTTTCCCTGGCGAACAATAGTGAGCCTGTAATGTTGGAAGAACCGGCCTTCGGCCGGGAAATTTTTCTACCGAAAAATTTACAATATTAATCTAGAAGGGGGATCTAATGGATGTTTTTATTTTAAATTTGATGAAGGCCTAGGGAGGAAACTAGAAAAATAGTGAATACATGCAAAAATCGCCCAAAAAGTGAACCTTAAGGGGAGATTTCCACTTGAGGGATTTTTTTCTTGACCCCTTTCTCCCTCATGTTTAGCTTCATTGCTTTTGATATTATAAAACGTTTGCCCCATTACTTTAGCGATTTTAAGAACTTTCACCCCATATTAAGACCTTTCGCGCAATTCAGGTGTCGATTATATCCTGGCGAGCGATAGCGAGCCTGTAATTTAAGAGGAACCGGCCTTTGGCCGGGAAATTTTTCTACCGAAAAATATACAAATTTATCTTGAAAGGGACTCATGCGGGTGTAATTTTAAGCTTGATGGAGGTCTAGGGAACAAACTAAATACCTCCCCTTAAGTAACACCCCGTTCTTAACATTAATCATCAATTACAAACCCCAATGCACTTGAATAAACTAATGAAATCATATGGTCCTCCCGGGATTCGAACTCTGGACACCACACCCAGAACATAGGCATCTAAACCATTACACCACCAACACAGTTATTACCAGATATTCCCTTTTAGTGAAGCAGATAAGTGAAACAATCGTTCAAATGGTGATGCAAGCATGAAATTTGGTACAGGTATTCTTCAAAGCTCACTTTCAAAGCACATACCGCTGGCCACGCAAAAATTCAATATGGCGACCATTTTTCAAGATGGCCGACACATCTGACTGAGCCCTACTGTTATGGGTCAGTTAATTGAAAGAAAAAAGACATGAATACTGTCCAATCCATCTTTTTTTGGGGCTCTAAGTGGTAAGTGAAGGTAATTTTGTCCAAAGCAGTTGCATATTAGACTTTAACTAAGATGGCGTCCAAGATAAGATGGCGTCCAAGATGGCCGCCATTAACCCAAGGAGGCCGGATTTTTTTGGCGATTTTCGGTAGTGTTTATGGCTTAATAGCTAATCAAAGAATAAAGATAGAGAAATGAGTCATAAACCACGTGAGAGAGGTCACTTTCAGCTTTTGTCTTGTAAAAAAATTCAGCTCCATAGGCCCAGTAGTTACTGAGATATTGCTTGTTTTCGTGAGGTAACTTTTCCGTGATTTTCCGTGTTTACGCACCTTTGCCATAGTGAAATTTCCTTAAACCCATTGTGTTGACATCACGGTAGTTTCGGTGATATTGGAACTCGGTGAAAATTACCGCAAAAGTACCGTGACGTCATACAAATAAATAGCAGCCATCAGCAGGCTATTTAAAGCCGTGCTATTTGAGTAGTGTATCGGCCTTCTGGGGTTAAAGACAAATTTTGTGATATCTTGGCTATTAGTAGAGCTAGACAAATGATTTTTTCATCTAATCCTACATTTTTGAGGTCAGAGAATTAGAAAGACTTGTCACATTATTAACTCATCAGGGTCATAAGTAACTAGACAAAGTGAAGGAAGATTATATCGTAGGAAACGGCCTAATTCACATCATTTATACATATCCATTGAGTACAAATAACATTAGTAAAAATACCATAGAATCAAAGACTCACACCTCACATTTGCAAGTGCACAGAGCTGTACAGGAGAGACCCAGCCTGTAGCACTTGCACCTGCCACGACAGTCTGTTTTACATCCACATTTGGTCAGCTGTTCGCAACTCTTGGCTATGGGGGAGTTGGCTGTCCAGAAGACGTGCCATTCTTCACCAACCTTCTGCCATCCCCAGTCAGCAGGACTCTCTGCTTCTGGTTGACACTGGGTTGCTTGGGCCCAAACACAACCAGCCTGGAAGGCAGCTCATCTAGTGTGCTGAAGCAGAGCTGCTCTTGTTGGTGGAATGGCCTCATAAGGCCTCTGTTTTCTGGCAAACATGTCAAGCCTGGCCTCATCCACAGTGGTAGCAGTGCTGGACCTGTCATACATCAGTATGACAAACCTCTCCAGTATCTCCAGGTCACCATCTTCCACTGTAAGAGGGTACTGGCTCAGCTTGGAGAAGACAGGGGAGGCCTCTGGACAAACATCCCATGTCTGCCAGGCAGTTTTCTTTCCCTTGTTACGGAAGGCTGAAACAGTGTCACACCCTGTGAAGGCATGAAAGAATAACATGCCTTTAGCCTTCTCCTGCCCCATACAGCGATACAGGCCATGCACACTGATCCAGCGCCGGCTTTGACCGTGACCAAATGCCACCCATAACTGCTCTAGCCCCAAACTCTGAAGGGCTGGAAAGGCACTCACTGCAATGACCACAACATCTGTATCATTTGCCTTGACCATGACGGCTTTGCTCCCATGTTCTGCAGCATATTTGGCATGCACAAAGATGCGGCTGTCAGCTTCCTCATGAGAGCACTTGTCCAGTCCTTGAAGACCAGTTTCATGAGTGCTGAGGACTGCAGATCCCTTTGTGACAATTACCAAGTTTGGTGCAGACATTTGGGCAACCCTGTCTGCCAGGAACTGGAACAACTCCGTCTTGTTGTCATTATGCCTAAGGAAGTTACGCCAATTGGATGGAATGCTGTTCTTGTTTGTCACCTTGCATCTTCCTCCCTGGCCACGTTGAGACCTGGTCTCGGCTTTGAGGCTGGATGGGTTGTACACTAGACAAGATGTGTTGTCTTGTACTTCGTAGCATAGCTGTGAATAAATGGCAGGAAGTCCAGAGTTGCATAGCCCTCAAAGGTCTTTCCTCTCTTTGGTGGCAAGACATGGACCAAAGCAGACCCATCTACAATCAGGACATCGGTCTCTGGTTCTTCGTCTGTTGATGTAACATGAGTCTCCAAGATAGAGGTCAGTTGAGACTTCTGGCAAGTGTACAGCCTTCCACCCTCACTCAGTGCAGCTGGGAATGCCTGATTCTCATGCTGGAAGAACTCCTGCAGATCACACTGTCTGCTCTGACAGGAGATGAACAGCTTTGAGAAGAGCTTGTAGTCCTCCTTCAGAAGCTTCTGCTTTGAGTGCTTAATAGGAGCAGATTCTTACCTGAAGAAGTCAGTTTTGTTCCTCTTGATTGACTCATAGAAGGAAACTGGATTATTTGCTAAGGCTTCAGAAAAGTCCTGGAATTTAGTTTGGCCTCTCTCCAAGTGAATCTGCAGAAGTTCCACTGAGCTGGGGTGAGCTATGTCTTTGTTGTCAATAGAATACAGCTCTTGACTGTCATCCTGGAAAGGACTGCCCAACTCTTGCAAAGTCAGAGACAGCTTATTGACTCTTTCCAGGAAAGTCAGCTGTGCCTGCGGTGTTTGCTCGTGGTGAGCTGTGTGTTCACTTGACTCTTTAGCTTGAGCCTCTTGTTCATACAGGGACACCAAACGGCTTACCTCAGGACCAGAACCATCCATCGCCTAATGTGACTGGCTCTTCTGAGCATAGGTTCCTTTCAACAATGTATGTCACCAGCTCTGATAAAATTAATGGATAAACATCTGGCTCCAGATCAGTGGCACTTGAGATTTTCTCAAGGTTTCTCAGGTGGGACCTTTCCCTGTTGTAGAGGGCACTGAGACACACTCTGTGGTACTTTAGCTCCTGTGCAATAGCATCTCCACCACTCAATTTAGCAAGAAGCTTGCCATCGTTAAGTGCCTCTGCACACTCTTGTAGCCTCTTGTTAAGGTTCATGGTCATTACCTGCCTGAGATCAGATGCAGGTGCCACTATCTCACAAAAAATACAAGTTTGACCATCATAGCTAGTTCGACGTTGCTTTGCATGATTGTCTTCAGACTCACTACTTTGACGATTAGATCGGCGTTTCCTTGCGCGATTCAGCTTGCTGTTGTTAAACAACAACTGGCAGTTGACATGGTATTTTGCCTGATTTCTTCTCAAAGTGGCATCTATGCCGTCACCTTCAACAAGCCTTGTTGGATCCACGATCAATGGCATTTCCTGGATTTCATGAAACATCGGTATGTTGGTAGCCAGCATGGCATAACCGTCATGTTCAAGGGAATAATGGGTTCTAGGTGATGTTAAATCTTCACCTATTTTGTCTTTCTGGCAAAGACAACATTTTGACCAGTCAGTTTGTCTTATGGGAAAAATGGATTTTGAATCTGCCATTTTGCTTTCTGATTAAGGCCGAGGGTTTTTATCCTTTTACCACCTTAACGAAATTACACACACATTACTTTATGGGATACAACTAGGTTCGGGTGACCTACACCTAGCCCGATCATTCATCCAGTGCCATTTAAGTCCCGTGTGATCTGTACACCATCCAGGTAAGTACATGACCAAGTCATGTATAGCCCCCTTACCCTTGGCTCGGCTCTCCCGCGCTGGCACACCCTGTCAATTCAGGTGCGGCTATCTAACTCTATCTACTAACTACCAACTACTGTCTAGTAGCTAATTGATATGGGGCTGTTAGAAAGCATTTGGGACACTAAATTAAACTACACTACAACTTATAGTATAGTACAGTAAAATAAGCTGACACTGAACCCCATGCTGAGTTGCACAGCAGCGATGTTACCAGTGTGCCCTGGTTGTGTGTTGACATCACTCTATTATATTTGCAAGATCTCATCACTGCCTCAATCCTTACTAACAAATGTGAAAATGGCTCCATTGGATTATCTGACCCAAAGAATGTATGTGCACACCAAAAATCATGTATATATGTTCAGTAGTTGCTTAGATATGAACATATGAAATTAATGGACGCCATCTTGGATGCCATTCTAAAATTCCAAATATAGACTATGACAATGATTAAAACAGTGCTTCTCATTAATCTGGTTAGCAAGAAACAGTTTTCTCTTAAAATGTTCACCAGGTAATAATTAAAAAAAAATTAAGCAATATATGGTCAGGCACGGCAGCCATCTTGAAAAATTACCGCCATCTTGGATTTTCGCGTGGCCAGCGGTATTTCTGAGAAGAATGGACCTTGAAGGGTATATGTACCAAATGTCATGCTTGCATCACCATTTGAACGATTTTTCTGAAATTTGCAGTTATCTGCTCCACTATTTCCCAGACACACAATGCTCGATTTATTTTAAGGGGAGGTTTGTTTTATTCTGGACGCCCTTCTCTCCTCGTGTTTAGCCCCCATTAGTTTTGAGATTTTAAGACGTTCGCCTCATTAGTTTGGCGATTTTTTTACCCCTCGCACCAATCCGGAACAATATAAACAACTCCTATTACAAGATATGCTCGGTCCCAGTGACTCAAATGTTCCTCAACTTAAAACAAAACAAATATATATATATACCGGGTATATATATATATATATATATATATATATATATATATATATACTGTATATATATATATATACACTATATATATTCTACCAGGTATTCCAGACATTCTGACGCATTCGGTTGCAGTAGGAAAATAACTACCTGGAAAAATCCGTCGTGTTGCCTCACATAATTATGGGGTCAGCCGTTTGAGAGAGATATTTACATAGATACACTGACCACACATACCTTACGATCCTAGCGAGGTGGTCAGGACTTAATTCTAGTAGAGATAGCTAACCCGCGAGTAAGGGAAAGTGGAAGGAAGGTATAGCAAAGAAGAGAGAGAGAGAGTTACACTTTACCTCCAGTATAGGGTCCTGGTGGTGGGGGTGCCTTGTGCTATAGTCTATTCGCTGTAAGTAGGCGATAAATCATGACCTCTAACCTCTGTAACTCAAAGACGACTAGAGTAATCCAGAAAATATTTCTACTATTTGGGAAGAGGAATAGATGTGCTAATTTACAGCCAATTTGCTCTAACCCTTTTTCAGTTACAGAGGATAGAGTTAATGATTTCTCGCCTACTTACAGCGAATAGACTATAATTATACTGTATGTATATGTGTATTAGAGAGAGAGCGAGAGAGTCACTTTACCTCCTGTATAGGGTCCTAGTGGTGGGGGTGCCTGTGCCACTATCACTGCCAAGGTTGAAGCCAGCACTGCCACAACACTGTTTGAGAAGAGGTAATTAAATATAAGTATATGAGTAACCAACTAATTAAAGGTATCTAAACAACTAAGTAGCTCATTATTTTAGCATACATATATATATATATATATATATATATATATATATATATATATATATATATATATAGCAACTGATTGGGGAGATTGTAGACACCAATCGAGCAGGGCAATACCCAGGGGAGGACTCATAAACATGTGGCAAGGAGTTGCTGGAACTCCTGTTTCATTGTATGACTTCCCTCACGGATTCTGTTTGTGTCTCACTTACAGAGTAAGCAGCTAGCTCTCACAAACACCTCCTATTCATTTCACAAACTAAACAAGCACACCATATTTCTTTCCAATACATAAAAAAAACAAAAAAAAAAAAAAAAAAAAATGAGACTATCACTCTTTCAACTTTGAGGGGATACATTTGTTGCAGGAGGCAGCTTTGTCTTTTGTCCCCTTCATACGCATAGGAACAAGAAAGAAAACACTGTATGGTTGGACAAATAAGTCGTGCCTCAGCTGTTATTACGTTTTGCTCGCTGTATGCTGTATTAATGTCTGTCAGATGTTGAATAGGGTGTGTACAGATAGGAACATGTTTGTATATATATCTCGAAACGATGAACTATAGCTTAGATAGTGTTGATACTAATTATTGATCGAAATATACTTGTTGCCGCTCCATCACTTATTAGGCCGACTGTACAGTCGGCCTAATAAGTGATATATCGGCACCAATTATGTTTTGATCAATAATTGGTATCAGACATATTTACACATGATTTCTTCTTTTTTGAATGAGATATACAAACATGTTCCTACACTTATCCACCATATTCAACATCTGACAGACATTAATACAGCACAGAGCGAGCCAAACGTAATTACAGCTGAAACATGATTTATTAGCGCGACTGTACATACTGCATACCTCGGTCGGTGGGAGAGGTCCATGACGTACGGTGTTGATCTCAAAGAACCTGGGAGTAGACTGGTGTCCTAGAGGACTCGAGGAGGTGATCATGGGCATGGAGGTGGTGGTGGAATTACCTTAACCCCTTCTGTACCGGCGACGTCTTTCTAATCTTATTCTGGCTATTAATAGACGATTTTATTCAGTTTCAGAAGAGCCTCCAGCAATAAACAGGCTTCGAACTATCTTAATTAACCCTTTTTACTATGACAAATCCTTCTTACGCTGCAAAATATCGTCTAAATATAGCTTGAATATAATTTAAGAGACGTCGCCGGTACAGAAGGGGTTAACCCCTTCATCATCATTGCGTAATTTGTGTTTGTTCTGGCTGCTATTTAACGATTTCATTCGGTTTAAAAAGCTACAACAATTAACTGGATTTTAACCATCTCACTTAACCATATTTACTGCCACAAAATAAGAATAAGAAGGGAGTATTTAAGTCGTATTTTCTCATTTTGAGTCGTGGAGGTAGATTATAAAATGAAAAATATTGTCAAAGGGTAAACAGAATATGATGAAAATTGCCGCTAATTTACTCTCGTGTGATACTGACTTAATTGACAATAACAGGATATGGGGAAAATACCACCTGGCCATCTATGAGGAGCTGTCTTCTTTGTTTGTTTTATTTATTTGTATTTTGTGTTTCTATTCTACCCCCATAAACTCCACCCAAACCCCCACAAAACCCACCCAATCCCCCAACACCCCACACCCTATTAACATCTTCTAATCCTGCCACGGAAATTTGTCTCGGGGCAGTTTTCCCTTTCTATTTTTCCCTTACCCACTCTAAACTACTGTATAGACACTTGACCATCAGTGTTTTGGAGGGCAAGCAGCCTTGAGGGGTCGCTGGATCTGTTGTTGCTTGATTTCCTTTGTACCCCCCAACCTCCACCCCCCCCCCCCCCAAAAAAAATAAATAAATAAATAAAATAAAATAAAATAAATAAAACCTCACCCGCCCCACAAACTCTACCGAAAAAAACCCAAACTCCACCCACACACCCCACGCAACCCTCCTACACCCCCACAAACTCCACCCAAACCCCCACATAACTGCACCTTCAGAACTAGTCTTGGGTGAGGCTAGCGGTACAGTAGCACTAATAAGTCTTGTTTCAGCTGTCTTTACGTTTGGCTCTCTCTGTGCTTTAATAATGTCTGTCAGATGTTGAATAGGGTGGATAAGTGTAGGAAACGAAACGAATAAATCATGTTTTATATATTGTTCAGGCCAATTATTGATCAAAACATACTTGGTGCCGAGACATCACTTATTAGGCCGACTGTACCACATCGAATATTTTACCCATATTACACATTCTATTCAACCAATGACTAATTTTATCATACTGGAAATACTTTGATTGTACTTGTGTGTGTGTGTGTGTGTGTGTGTAACTTACCTATAAGTGTGTTGTTTTTAGTTTGTTTACCTGTGTGTGTGTGTGTGTGTGTGTGTCTGTCTGTCTGTGTAGCCTATCCTATATGTGTGTGTTTTTTGTGGGTTTGTTTACGTGTGCGTGTGTGTGTTTGTGAAGCCTACCTATACGTGTGTGTTTTTGTGGGTTTGTTTACATGTGTGTGTGTATGCCCGTGGGTGTGTGTGTGCGTGTATAATTATGTGTGTGTGTGTGTGTGTGTGCCCGTGTGTGTGTATGTGACAGAAAATAAATGTGTCATCACATCTTGAAAGGGTCCATTAAAAGTACAATTAATGGGAGTACGCTCTAAATAATAGAGGGTATAAACAAGGTATGGAAAAGTTGTATAAGATCATTGGGTATATTGATGGTGAATCACTTTTGTATCCTTGTATATTAAGGGGATGACCTGTTTTTTTTTTATCTTTCTTGGTTTTTTTTTTTTTTTTTTTTTTTTTTTTTTTTTTTTTTTTTTATATTCCAACTTACTTCCTCTCGGGCATAGGCTGAGAGCCTTAACATTCACCGCTTTACAATGAACAGTGAAGCCCGTGAGGTCTTGTTCCAGTCTAGGGAGTGAGACATGTGAAGCACGTAGAGCACAACGAGCACCTGCCATCTTGCCTTCACATGAGGCACGGTGCTCACTCATGGCCCGAAACGACCCCATCCCTGAAGCCATCTCGTTCCCGTGCTTCACTGTCTCACCCACTACACTCGGACTCTCACACTTACACACACACAACGCCACCTGTTGAGCAGATAACTCACCAGGCATTGCACCCCTATAGCATATTTTGAATATGGGAATATTCATACAGTGCTATTTAATCAGGGAACAATGAGGGTATTTTATTGACGTTTCGGTGGGCTTTGTGGTAATGCACTGATACTAGGTACAGCACAAATTCCATCCCAATAATATCTTCCCATTGATACATCGGGATTTGAACCCGGGACCTTTGGATTACCAGGCCAGTGGCAAGACCACTCCACCACACCTCCCCTATCCATTGTATCCATTCGGCCCTATTCAGCCTACTGTTTTAATACATTTATCCCCATCCAGGTGTCTAATTTTTCCTCGCGAGCGCTAGCGAGCCAGCATTTTATGGAGAAATCCGGCTTCACCGGAGACATTTTTTTATCAAAATATGTACAAATTTAGCCAGCTGTCTAACTCATTATCAATAATATGGTGGCTCGCTATTGCTCGCCAGTTATATATCGGCACCTGGATGGGGATAAACGTCTTAAAACAGTAGGCTGAATGGGGCCGAATGGATACAACCCAGAGAGAGAAAATTAGCAGGTCACCCCCCTTAACCCCTTCTGTACCGGCACTGTTCCTCTAACTTTACTCTGGTTATTATTAGACCATTTTATTAATTATAACAAAAGGCCTCCAGCAATTAACAGGCTTCGAACTATCTCATTTAACCCTTTATACTTCCACAGATCCTTCTTAAACTGCATAGAATCGTCTAAATATAGCTACAACATATTTTGAAAGACGTGGCCGGTACAGAAGGGGTTAAGATGGATTTATTACCATCAATATTCCTTTAATGGTAGATTATTATGGACTCATTAAATACCTTTGCATATCCATAATTAACAGTAGATTGTGACGTTGGAAAACCATATTCAATATTACAGTTTCCTAACTATATGTTTATGTCTCTTAATCTCGGTAATAAATCAATTAATGACTTTAACCCATTCAGTACCAGGGACGTAATTGTCATCATATTACATAAGAATATAAGAAAATGGGAGTCTGCAGAAAGCCGATTGGCCTAAGCAAGGCAGATCCCTGTCCCACACAACCCCAATTACAAACCCCAATTATAGGCTCAACACTCTAATACCCTGAGGATCATCTTACCAAAACGGTTAGAGATTAACGCAGGATTACGGGGGTCTGCAGAGCGCTGATTGGCCCAACCCGGCTGATCCCCCTTCACACCCAACCCTTCTCGTCCATATGCTTATCCAATTTTATCTTAAAGCTCCCTACCGTTTTTAATCCCACTATAGCACTTGGTAGTCCATTCCACCCATCTACAACTCTATTACCAAACCAATATTTGCCTATATCTTTTCTGAAACGAAATTTATCTAATTTGAAACCATTGGTACGAGTTCTTTCGCTATCACTGAGCTTTAGTACATTTGTCATGTCCCCTTTGTTAATCCCACTAACCCACTTGAACACCTCTATCATATCCCCTCTAACTCTGCGTCTCTCTAACGAATGTAAACCTAATTTCTTCAACCTTTCTTCATACGGAAGATTTCTAATATTATGGATCATTTTTGTCATTCTACGCTGTACTCTCTCCAATGAATCTGTCCATTCTGTAATAAGGACACCAAAATTGGACAGCATAATCCATATGGGGTCTCACTAATGACAAGTAAAGTTTTAAGATAACATCAGCAGTTCTGTTACTCACACTCCTAGAGATGAACCCGAGAATCCTGTTTGCCTTATTACGAACGCTTATACACTGTTTTCTAGGCTTCAAATCATTGCTAACAAACACATCTAGATCTTTCTCGCAGTCTGAATTTTCTAATTCTAAATTAGCTAGTTTATATTTAACATTTGTTTGCATCTTCCCTATCTTTAATACCTTGCATTTGTCAATGTTAAACTTCATCTGCCAATTTACTGACCATTCATGTAAGGTATCTAGATCCCTTTGGAGGCACTCTATATCGCTATCTGAATCAATTGATCTCCCCATTTTAGTATCGTCTGCGAATTTACTTATCCTACTAGTTATACCTAAATCTAGGTCATTTATGTATATAAGAAACAACAGGGGACCTAATACCGATCCCAGGGGGACACCACTTTTGACTGCTCCCCACTCTGACTTGGTACCATTTATGCTGACTCTCTGTTTCCTACCAATTAGCCATGACCTAATCCATCCCAGCAACGGCCCTCCTATTCCATGTGCCTCAACCTTTCTCATCAATCTCTCATGAGGGACTCTGTCGAAAGCTTTACTGAAATCTAAATATATAATATCATATGACTTGTCACTATCTACTGCTTCATATACCTCTGAGAAAAAGCTAAGCAAATTAGTAAGGCAAGAACGTCCCTGAGTGAATCCATGCTGAGAAGAATTTATTAAGTTGAATTTTACTAAGGGCTTCTAATTTTCCTAGCAATAATAGACTCTAGCAACTTTCCTATGATTGATGTGAGACTAATGGGACGGTAATTGGATGCTATCGATTTATCACCTTTTTTGAAGATCGGAACTACATTTGCAAGCTTCCAAGCTCCTGGAACTAAACCTGTTTCTAATGACTTGTTAAATAAAAATGCTAATGGGCTACTTAACTCATCTCTGCATTCTTTTAATACTCTAGCATATACCTCGTCAGGACCAGGCGATTTTGAGGTTTCAGTCTGTCAATTTCCTTAAGCACATCATTTCTACTTATACTAACTGTACTTAATAAAGGTAAAATGTTCAGTTATAGATTGTGCCGTGCGTGCGTGTGTGTGTGTGTGTGTGTGTGTGTGTGTGTATTCCAAGGTTGCCAGCGCACATCACATCTCCAAACTCGCCCAAAAGTAGCCCAATCACTTAACCCGTAAACGGCTGCAAAGCTCTTAAGAGGTTTTACTGGGCGACGGCGGCAAAGCTCTTAAGAGGGAGGCCTAAAAAAAACATTTAAACAGCCCCAGTAGCACTAAACAATTTTTGTTTTCCCTATACCTCATATAATCCCTCCACATCCCCTCCTTCCTCCCTTTCCCCTCCCCCTTCAATTATCACATATTTTCCCTGTTATTCCCTAATTCGTTGGTATATTTTTGTGCTAACATTAGCAAACTGTGTGGAGGATGTGCTTACGTGCCTAGCGGGTGTGTTACATGACCGAGTGTGTGTATGAGTAGGCTCAGTGTGGCTTGAGGCCTCGTGGAGGGAGGGGTTGCCTCAATTTTCTCCATAATTCATGAATGGGCTGGTCCATCTATATTCGCGATTTTGACCAGAAAAATTATATTTTCACTTGTTTTATTATTGTTACATGTTACAATCTTCATAGTGAAGGTAAAATAGGCTCATATGAATAAGTAATAACGATATTTATCGTAAATAGACGATTATAGGCCTGAATGGAGCCAATATGCTCGCCCATGGGGAGCTAGTTCAATACCCCCCCCCTCGCCGTTGCCGGGTTAATACCGCCCAACAGACAGTTTCAGCTATTTTAATCCTATCACACACATTTTCTGATATGTTTATCTTTAACAGCCATGCATGCATGATACTATGAGTTCCCCAAATATAACTAGGCCTAGTCCCATATAGCCTACTGTATGAGTAGTGGCCTACGTGTCACATCATTTAAATATTAATGAAATACCAAATACATTATTATCACAATCATGCACTCATCAAATATGCATCAATGTGCCAATCCCCCCTCACAAACAATCACTTAATTAGGCTATTCAGTCACCACCACATAGGCTACCATACATGTATAGTACAGTCACCACCACATAGGCTACCATACATGTATAGTACAGTCACCACCACATAGGCTAGTATAGTACAGTCACCACCACATAGGCTACCATACATGTATAGTACAGTCACCACCACATAGGCTACCATACATGTATAGTACAGTCACCACCACATAGGCTACCATACATGTATAGTACAACCAACAGAAAGCCATGATGAACGTTTGTATGAAATGTAGCCTAGCTATAGGCTACTCAACACTCGACACCTCTACAACTTTAATAGTATATAGAACCAGCCCAATTCCGCTTTCCTCAATGTTAGTTAGTTAGGATAATACTTCAGAGGCTATCCACCCCATCACACTGTAAATCAAGAATATAATATCGTTTGAAATGGAAACTCGCAAATCTACGCTTCTGAACGAATCCTAACTAGCCCAATGGTGCGAACAAAAGAAGACCTTGGCAACACTGTGTACGTATATCCCGCCGCGGTCAGCTGACGACCTAAACAGTCGCCCGTGGAAAAGGCAGTGTTGTAAAAAAAATTGTCATCATCTTTTTCGAATTTCCTGCATCTCCACGTATGTAATTTGCTGCCTCTGTGTTCTATGACATTCTGATTCACATTGATTGATTTCCTGTCACTGGTCAATAAGAAATATAGCCGGTAACATATTTAGCTGCCCGATTTGATAGTGGATTATAAATGAAAAGACCTCTGTTTACGTATTGTGAAAAACCTGTTATCCTCCGGCAAATTGTGGGGTTGAGTGAGTGAAGGGGGGAACAGTGAATGAAGGAGGATACATGTTTTTCATAATACATGTTGCTAGCCCCAAACGCGCGAGCAACTGTGGCTTTCAACCATCCGACACATCCCCTTTTATTTATGTGCATCACAGCAATAATCTAGATATGTGCCAGGAGAGATTTCCCGGGGTTTCTGAAACAAGGGAGACATGGCAGAGACGGAAGCACCACGGGAAGATCAGGAGATCGGCTTGGTAGAGGCAGAGGAACGGATAATCTTGGAAGACTATGGCCTAGCAGATACTAAGTGTCTTAAGTGCGGAAAAACCAATGCAAGAAAGAATTCGCGAAAATGTTCCGGCTATGTTATAAAATGTTCTATTCATTTATCTTGTGCTAGGCTGACAAAGAAAACATCAGGAGAACAACCAAACTGGAAATGTCTCGCATGCCCAGGGCCCACTGCAGAGCCAACAGGGGCAACACCGGCAGCCGACTTGACCCAACTTGTGACCAAATGGAAAGCGCGGATCCAGGTCCTTGCCCGAGTACCTAAAGGAGCCAGAATCCAAGTGGCGGAGGCCCTTACAACCATCATAAAGCAGGCCCTACAGCTCAAGACACCCCTCGCATGGGCACGGCTCCTGGGTTTCTCTTATGGGGCCCTCCGAAAACAACCCAGAACCAACATACAAGACCATCTTCAGGTTTCACTAGCCACTAGATTGAAACGTCAAGTAGCACAGTATATGGATGGAAACAAACTGGTGGAACCCCCCGAACAGCAACCAAACAGGGCCCAGAAGCAACAGGACAAGGAAGGGGAAGAGGCTGAACAGCTACGTAAGAGGGTCGCGGAAAAGCTGGCGGATAGTGACATCAAAGGGGCCGTCAGACTGTTGTCCTCTTCAGAAGGTTTTGTTGGTCAAGGCACCGAAGTTGTTGAAGCCCTACAAGAAAAGCACCCACCTACACCTAGGGACCTAAACCTCCCCCCTGCCCCAAATGACAAGATGCCCTAATCTTTAGTTGTCACGAAGGAGCAGGTGGTTGCCGCAGTGACTTCATTCCCAGCAGGCTCAGCCGCGGGCCCAGATGGTATCCGACCCGCCCACCTCAAAGGCCTCTTGGGTCAGGGATCAGGAGCTGCTGGGGAGGCACTCTTGGAAACCCTCACCAAATTCATCAACATGGTTTTAAGAGAGGAAGTACCCGACTGTGCCACACCCCTATTTTTGGGGGCATCACTCTGTGCACTGGCAAAAAAAGATGGCGGTGTGCGCCCAATAGCAGTAGGGAACACCTTCCGCCGCCTTGCCACAAAGGTGGGTTTGTAACCACTCTTGAATGGCCTAGGTCAACACTTAAGACCAGTTCAACTAGGTTTCGGAACTCCAGGGGGGTGTGAAGCTGCTGTACACGCAACCCGCACCTACCTCAGCCAAGCCCAAGAAAAACGAGTGCTTCTAAAGATTGACATGCGGAACGCATTCAACAGCATATGCAGGGATGTCTTCCTCCGTGCAGCTCAAGAACACATCCCCACTCTGTACCCCCTACTTTGGCAGGCTTATTCCAAACCTTCAATCCTAATTTTTGGCGAGACGGTGAACCCATCAGCGACCGGGTTACAGCAGGTAGATCCAGGTGGTCCTGCTCTTTTCTCAATAGGGGTGGATGCATCAGCTAACAAAGTAAGGTCAGAACTGAATGTATGATACCTGGACGATGCAACCTTGGGTGGGTCTGTAGAGAACGTTCTAACCGACCTAAATAACATCGTAACTGACCTCGGCCAGGCTGGGCTAGTGATAAATGACACCAAATGTGAACTGTTCTCCTCAACCACACACGTGAAGAAGGAGAAGAGACTCAGGCCCTGTTTCAAGGCATATTGCCAGATGTAAAGATCCTTCAGGAGCACCAGCAAACCCTATTAGGTTCCCTACTAACTCTGGCAGCAATCCCACCAGCACTTCAAGTTAAAAAGGAGGAGCTTCAACGTCTCGTGAGTCGCCTGATACACATCGATGCCCACTCAGCTCTGGCCCTTCTCAAGAATTGTTTCTCCATTCTAAAACTCCAATACCTCTTGCGCACATCGATGACTTACACGAACAATGGTGGCCTCCAAGAAATAGACAGCATAATCCGAGAAGCAGTGACCAGCATCACCAACGTGGAATTTAAAGAACGGACCTGGACACAAGCCACCCTTCCTGTCTGCCTCGGGGGCTTGGGCATACGGAGAGCCTCGGATATTGCCTCCCCAGCCTTTATCTCTTCCCTCATCGCAATTTTGACCATCCAAACGCTGTTTCCACTTGTTTTATTGCTGTAACAGGTTAATACCTTTATAATCAACCTAAAATAGGCGCATATGGATAAGTATTAATGCTATTTATGGTAAAATAACGATGTTAGTGATGGGAACAGCTCAAATACGTACGCACAGGCGTGTGGTGTCTCATACCCCCCATGCGCACGTCTTAGGTTAACATGTGTGATGCACATAAATAAAAGGGGATGTTGCGGATGGTTGAAAGCCACAGTTGCTCGCACGTTTGGGGCTAGCAACACGTATTACAAATTGGTAACTTAAAAGCGCACGATAGCTTGTTTTGTAGGAAAGAAACTATAGTGCGCAGGCGGAGACATTCAACCTGCCAAATTCTACAGCTACAGAATATAATACCGTATGTTCAGCCAATTTCTACTGAAACACGTATTTGTTAGTAACTAAAAAGGAAGTAAATACAATACTTCAATGAGTATTAAAATTTCGCCCAGCCTATTACACCACATTAGATGAAACTAAATTTCTTGTACTGGAAGCTGATATTTATGTATCAAATTATGTTAATAATTATATATTCACTGCATTAACGAGTATATAACCATCATATTATGAATCTAGTAAAAATATACTACACAACTATGTGTCATAGATAGTTGCGAACTGTATTAAACCTCTTAAATCACGAAAACCCTCAAAACACCTCAATGGTGCATCACGCACGATAGTCATTTGAATAAGACCCCCAGCGCCACCTGGATTTTTAGTACAGTTTTACCTCATTAGTAGCTCACGTGTATTTGTGAGATATACTTAACCCCTTCTGTGCCGGCTACGTCGCCTTTATTATATTTTAGCAATAATTAGATGATTTTGTACAATTTAAGAAGAATCTGTGGTAGTAATTTAGAAGGGTTAAGTGAGATAGTCCGAAGGCTATTAATTGTTGGCGGCCTTTCTTAAACTAAATATAATCGTATAGCAGTAGCCATCAGTAGATAATGTAAAGTATGTCACCGGTAGCCTACTGCAAGGGTTAATAGTAATATACGTTTGTGCCAAATATCATCACAATGTTCTCCTCACAGGGTAAATAGGACCAGTTCCCTCATCCCTTAACCCCTTATGTACCGACGATATATTTTTCATTTTGTCCAGGGTATTATTAAACGAGTTTAATAGGTTTAGGAAAGACTTTACCAATTAAAAGGCTACAGACTACGTATTTCCATTGATCCTTTTAGCTACCGTATATACTTCCTAAGCCTAAAAAGATCGTCTAAATGTAGCTGATATCAAATAAAAAAGACGTCATCGGTGAAGAAGGGGTTAATCCAAGGAGAAAACTAGTCCACGGAAGATGTTAAACAGCCTTTGAGTCCAGCTCTAAATCCCTCTCACTACTATTGCTTATTGACGATTGGCCGTTTTATAGTGGTAGAGACACTTGCCCTGTAATTATATTTTATTATCCGAGAGAGAGAGAGAGAGAGAGAGAGAGAGAGAGAGAGAGAGAGAGGGGGGGGGGGGGGGGGGTAGGAGCCCGAATGAATACACATATATATATATAGGCTACTATGCATAATGATGACGTGAGAATGTAACCACATTCTCTGTGGACAAAACGTCCTTTAAACTGGTATCCTTTGTATGTATGTATGTATGAATGTATGTAAATACAATATGTATGTACACAAAAACAAAACACAAATTCAATCACATCTAGGTCATGTAAATACATAACAAATAAAATATGAAACAAAAAAACATCCCTACCTGCCCCTGAACATTAACCGGTCGGGATATTACTGGGGATTTCCTGGTCAACTCAACAGGTCCACTGTGTGTGTGTGTGTGTGTGTGTGTGTGTGTGTCTGTGTGTGAGATGGGGGGGGGGGGGGGGGCGTTATACCCTGTTCCAAATTGACCACTTGCGAGTTTCAGGCTATAAGGAAGTTGGAGCTGTCGACATCCTTAGTAAATAGATATACAAAATAATAATGTAGGTTTCTGATGGCTAAAGAGGATGTTGAATTGGGTTTTAGGTTTTATGAATTTATACATGTACTGCAATCGCATTTTAGCTGGCAATTCTGCTAAATGTCGATGTCTACAACTCCAACTTCCTTATAGCCTGAAACTCGCAAGTGGTCAAATCATAGTCCAGAAATCGTGAACCCTAACCTCTGTAACTCCAAAAGGGGCTAGAGCAAATGAGCTATAATTGTCCACACTGATTCCATAATAAGGCCAACAGTCTTGACCACCAGCCTCTAGAACTAATAAAACTACTAGAGTAATCGAGCTAATGTTTCCGTCATATGGGAAGAGTCACCTAGGGAATAGGTGTGGAAATTGCCGCTCATTTGCTCTAGCCATATTTGAAGTATAGAGGCTAGGGCTCAAGAATGTTTACTAATTATCACTTTTGAGTACCAGCGACGTGTGTTATATTCTATTCTGGCTATAGTTAGACGACAATATGCAGCTTAGGAAGGATCTGGGGGAGTAAAAAGGGTTGGTTAAGATAGTATGAAGTCATATAATTGCTATAGAGATCCTTCCTAAGCTGAATATAATCGTCTAATAGTTGCCAGAATATGATGACAATTACGTCCCTGGTACTGAATGGGTTAAAGTCATTAATTGATTTATTACCGAGATTAAGAGACATAAACATATAGTTAGGAAACTGTAATATTGAATATGGTTTTCCAACGTCACAATCTACTGTTAATTATGGATATGCAAAGGTATTTAATGAGTCCATAATAATCTACCATTAAAGGAATATTGATGATAATAAATCCATCTTAACCCCTTCTGTACCGACGACGTCTTTCAAAATATGTTGTAGCTATATTTAGACGATTCTATGCAGTTTAAGAAGGATCTGTGGAAGTATAAAGGGTTAAATGAGATAGTTCGAAGCCTGTTAATTGCTGGAGGCCTTTTGTTATAATGAATAAAATGGTCTAATAATAACCAGAGTAAAGTTAGAGGAACAGTGCCGGTACAGAAGGGGTTAATGGGGGTGACCTGCTAATTTTCTTTCTCTGGGTTGTATCATTCGGCCCCATTCAGCCTACTGTTTTAAGACGTTTATCCCCATCCAGGTGCCGATATATAACTGGCGAGCAATAGCGAGCCACCATATTATTGATGAGTTAGACAGCTGGCTAAATTTGTACATATTTTGATAAAAAAATGTCTCCGGTGAAGCCGGATTTCTCCATAAAATGCTGGCTCGCTATCGCTCGCGAGGAAAAATTAGACACCTGGATGGGGATAAATGTATTAAAACAGTAGGCTGAATAGGGCCGAATGGATACAACCAAGAAAGATAAAAAAAAAACAGGTCATCCCCTTAATATACAAGGATACAAAAGTGATTCACCATCAATATACCCAATGATCTTATACAACTTTTCCATACCTTGTTTATACCCTCTATTATTTAGAGCGTACTCCCATTAATTGTACTTTTAATGGACCCTTTCAAGATGTGATGACACATTTATTTTCTGTCACATACACACACACGGGCACACACACACGGGCACACACACACACATAATTATACACGCACACACACACCCACGGGCATACACACACACACATGTAAACAAACCCACAAAAACACACACATATAGGTAGGCTTCACAAACACACACACGCACACGTAAACAAACCCACAAAAAACACACACATATAGGATAGGCTACACAGACAGACACACACACACACACACACAGGTAAACAAACTAGAAAAAACACACTTATAGGTAAGTTACACACACACACAAACACACACACACACACACACACACACACACACACACAAGTACAATCAAAGTATTTCCAGTATGATAAAATTAGTCATTGGTTGAATAGAATGTGTAATATGGGTAAAATATTCGATGTGGTACAGTCGGCCTAATAAGTGATGTCTCGGCACCAAGTATGTTTTGATCAATAATTGGCATGAACAATATATAAAACATGATTTATTCGTTTCGTTTCCTACACTTATCCACCCTATTCAACATCTGACAGACATTATTAAAGCACAGAGAGAGCCAAACGTAAAGACAGCTGAAACATGACTTATTAGCGCTACTGTACCGCTAGCCTCACCCAAGACTAGTTCTGAAGGTGCAGTTATGTGGGGGTTTGGGTGGAGTTTGCGGGGGTGTAGGGTGTAGTAGGGTTGCGTGGGGGGTGTGGGTGGAGTTTGGGGGGTTTTGGGTAGAGTTTGTGGGGCGGGTGAGGTTTTATTTATTTTATTTTATTTTATTTTTTATTTTATTTTATTTATTTTTTTGGGGGGGAGGTTGTGGGGGTACAAAGGGTAAAAAGGAAATCAAGTAACAATAGATCCAGCGACCCCTCAAGGCTGCTTGCCCTCCAAAACACTGATGGTCAAGTGTCTATACAGTAGTTTAGAGTGGGTAAGGGAAAAATAGAAAGGGAAAACTGCCCCGAGACAAATTTCCGTGGCAGGATTAGAAGATGTTAATAGGGTGTGGGGTGTGGGGGGATTGGGTGGGTTTTGTGGTGGTTTGGGTGGAGTTTATGGGGGTAGAATAGAAAAACAAAATACAAATAAATAAAACAAACAAAGAAGACAGCTCCTCATAGATGGCCAGGTGGTAGTTTCCCTATATCCTGTTATTTTGAGGTTTTGAGGCAAGTAAATTGTTCCATAAATTTAATCTTTTTAGGGTCAATTATTGTGACTGTATTCTAAAATTTGACATCAATAATTTTAATCAAGCATTTTTAACTTGAAGTTTCTTGTATAACCTCTGCTTACTTTTTGTCTGTATTTATTGTTTATCTTTTTCTTTTTCTTTTTCTATTATTATTATTATTATTAATATTGATGATTTTTTAAATTTATTGTTCTTGTTAAAAGAGTACTCTTTGTTTAAATCTGTTGTTACTTCATATTTTGCAATTATTTCTCTTTATATTATATGTATTCATTGTCGATAGTATCAATTGCTTACTTTTGCGATTTCCTTAGTTTATTTGTGCTATAAATGTAGGTTATTTGTAGGGTAGTTATTGATAGGGGTCACTTGAGGCATGCTATGCTTACAGGTACCTACCCGATAGCACTATCGTTAGTGAGTGCTGTACTGTATTTTATATATTATTTTGTAATAGTATAGATATCTTATCAATATTTGTATTTTTTACTATTGTTAATGTCTTGTCATGTTGCAAATTTGATTTTAAATAATATTTTGACATTTAACATGTAGTTTCTTTATTCATGCAGAGTTTAGTAAAATTTGCCAGAACGTCCCGGACTTCCCAAACTTGACTACTTCCTTTAACGTGACGATAGTGCGTTGTTATATGTGCGATTGGTTTGCTTGGGAAACAGATTAACTTGCTCATGTAGTGATGTACACCCTATGTGGTGGATTGTGTTCTTTTATTTAATAATTTTCATTTTAGTAAGCGTTGTTTCCACATAGCGATTTTGATAATTTAATTTGACTTTATATTGTCCTTGTCCCAATTTTGGTTTGTTTAGTTTGCAAGTTTTACATTTTAATTGTCAATTAAGTCAGTATCACACGAGAGTAAATTAGCGGCAATTTTCATCATATTCTGTTTACCCTTTGACAATATTTTTCAGTTTATAATCTACCTCCACGACTCAAAATGAGAAAATACGACTTAAATACTCCCTTCTTATTCTTATTTTGTGGCAGTAAATATGGTTAAGAGAGATGGTTAAAATCCAGTTAATTGTTGTAGCTTTATAAACCGAATGAAATCGTTAAATAGCAGCCAGAACAAACACAAATTTCGCAATGGTGATGAAGGGGTTAACCCCTTCTGTACCGGCGACGTCTCTTAAATTATATTCAAGCTATATTTAGACGATATTTTGCAGCGTAACAAGGATTTGTCACAGTAAAAAGGGTTAATTAAGATAGTTCGAAGCCTGTTTATTGCTGGAGGCTCTTTTGAAACTGAATAAAATCGTCTATTAATAGCCAGAATAAGATTAGAAAGACGTCGCCGGTACAGAAGGGGTTAAGGTAATCCCACCACCACCTCCATGCCCATGATCACCTCCTCGAGTCCTCTAGGACACCAGTCTACTCCCAGGTTCTTTGAGATCAACACCGTACGTCATGGACCTCTCCCACCAACCGAGGTATGCAGTATGTACAGTCGCGCTAATAAATCATGTTTCAGCTGTAATTACGTTTGGCTCGCTCTGTGCTGTATTAATGTCTGTCAGATGTTAAATATGGTGGATAAGTGTAGGAACATGTTTGTATATCTCATTCAAAAAAGAAGAAATCATGTGTAAATATGTCTGATACCAATTATTGATCAAAACATAATTGGTGCCGAGATATCACTTATTAGGCCGACTGTACAGTCGGCCTAATAAGTGATGGAGCGGCAACAAGTATATTTCGATCAATAATTAGTATCAACACTATCTAAGCTATAGTTCATCGTTTCGAGTTTTATATACAAACATGTTCCTATCTGTACACACCCTATTCAACATCTGACAGACATTAATACAGCATACAGCGAGCAAAACGTAATAACAGCTGAGGCACGACTTATTTGTCCAACCATACAGTGTTTTCTTTCTTGTTCCTATGCGTATGAAGGGGACAAAAGACAAAGCTGCCTCCTGCAACAAATGTATCCCCTCAAAGTTGAAAGAGTGATAGGCCTAGTCTCAATTTTTTTTTTTTTTTTTTTTTTTTTTTATGTATTGGAAAGAAATATGGTGTGCTTGTTTAGTTTGTGAAATGAATAGGAGGTGTTTGTGAGAGCTAGCTGCTTACTCTGTAAGTGAGACACAAACAGAATCCGTGAGGGAAGTCATACAATGAAACAGGAGTTCCAGCAACTCCTTGCCACATGTTTATGAGTCCTCCCCTGGGTATTGCCCTGCTCGATTGGTGTCTACAATCTCCCCAATCAGTTGCTATATATATATATATATATATATATATATATATATATATATATATATATATATATATATATATATATATGTATGCTAAAATAATGAGCTAGTTAGTTGTTTAGATACCTTTAATTAGTTGGTTACTCATATACTTATATTTAATTACCTCTTCTCAAACAGTGTTGTGGCAGTGCTGGCTTCAACCTTGGCAGTGATAGTGGCACAGGCACCCCCACCACTAGGACCCTATACAGGAGGTAAAGTGACTCTCTCTCGCTCTCTCTCTAATACACATATACATACAGTATAATTATAGTCTATTCGCTGTAAGTAGGCGAGAAATCATTACCTCTATCCTCTGTAACTGAAAAAGGGTTAGAGCAAATTGGCTGTAAGTTAGCACATCTATTCCTTGGCTGACTCTTCCCAAATAGTAGACATATTTTCTGGAATACTCTAGTCGTCTCTGAGTTACAGAGGTTAGAGGTCATGATTTCTCGCCTACTTACAGGGAATAGACTATAGCACAAGGCACCCCCACCACCAGGACCCTATACTGGAGGTAAAGTGTAACTCTCTCTCTCTCTTCTTTGCTATACCTTCCTTCCACTTTCCCTTACTCGCGGGTTAGCTATCTCTACTAGAATTAAGTACTGACCACCTCGCTAGGATCGTAAGGTATGTGTGGTCAGTGTATCTATGTAAATATCTCTCTCTCTCTCAAACGGCTGACCCCATAATAATGTGAGGCAACACGACGGGTTTTTCCAGGTAGTTATTTTCCTACTGCAACCGAATGCGTCAGAATGTCTGGAATACCTGGTAGAATATATATAGTGTATATATATATATACAGTATACAGTATATATATATATATATATATATATATATATATATATATACCCGGTATATATATATATATATATATATATTTTTTTTTTAAGTTGAGGAACATTTGAGTCACTGGGACCGAGCATATCTTGTAATAGTTGTTTATATTGTACCGGATTGGTGCGAGGGGTAAAAAAATCGCCAAACTAATGAGGCGAACGTCTTAAAATCTCAAAACTAAGGGGGCTAAACACGAGGAGAGAAGGGCGTCCAGAATAAAACAACCCTCCCCTTAAAATAAATCGAGCATTGTGTGTCTGGGAAAGGGAATATCTGGTAATAACTGTGTTGGTGGTGTAATGGTTTAGATGCCTATGTTCTGGGTGTGGTGTCCAGAGTTGGAATCCCGGGAGGACCATATGATTTCATTAGTTTATTCAAGGGCTTTGGGGTTTGTAATTGATGGTTAATTTTAAGAACGGGGTGTTACTTAAGGGGGGATGGTTCACTTTTTGTTCGATTTTTGCATGTATTCATTATTTTTCTAGTTTCCTCCCTAGGTCTTCATCAAATTTAAAAAAAAACATGCATTAGATCCCCCTTCTAGATTAATATTGTACATTTTTCGGTAGAACAATTTCCCGGCCGAAGGCCGGTTCTTCAAACATTACAGGCTCACTATTGTTCGCCAGGGAAAACATCGACACCTAAATAGCACGAAAGGTCTAAATATTGACGTAGAAATGGGGCGAAAGGTCTTAAAATCGACTAACTAGTGGGGCAAAAATCTTAACATGTGAAAACTAATGGGGCTAAACATGAGGGAGAAAGTGGTCCAGTAAACCGGCCCATGTCCCCTTAATTTTAAGGGGAGATTTCCACTTTAGGGATTTTTTTCTGGACACCTTTCTCCCTCACGTTTAGCCCCATTGCTTTTGAGATGTTAAGACGTTCGCCCCATTAGTTTGGCGATTTTAAGAACTGTCGCCCCATTTTTGTAAATTTTAAGACTTTTCGTGCCATTTAGGTGTCGACTTTTTCCTGGCGAGCGTAAGCGAGCCTGCATTTTAAGTGGAACCGGCCTTTGGCCGGGAAATTTTTCTACTGAAAAATTTACAAATTTATCTTGAAAGGGGGTCTAGGGGGTGTAATTTTAAGCTTGATGGAGTTCTAGGGAAGAAACTAAATACCTCCCCTTAATAGATGCTTACGTTTTGGCAGATCGGTGCGAAGGGTACAACGGAGTAGAGGGTACTTGCACGACCATAGATACGTGCCCGACCCTTCAAGAAGATGTGAACTTGCTGCCCGTGCCCGAGTTTGTTGCCAGGCACGGCCCTTCTTGTGACTATGATTTGTGAGTACTTTATTATTGTTGTTGTTGTTGTTATTATTACTATTATTATTATTATTATGTTATTGTTGTTGTTGTTGTTGTTGTTGTTATTATTACTATTATTATTATTATATGTTATTGTTGTTGTTATTATTACTATTATTATTATTATGTTCATCTAATCCTTTTAGTGAAATACTATTTGAACAGTGCCTATATTATATATATGTGTGTGTGTGTGTGTGTGTGTGTGTGTGTGTATTTATCCACACGCCTATAGCTAGATAAATTGAATGATAGATACATAGCTATAGATATTTCAGTATATGCTGCATAATTATATTGTTTAACCCATGCAGTACCAGGGGCGTATTATTCATCATATTCTGGCAACTATTAGACGATTTTATTCAGCTTAGGAAGGACGTCTAGCAATAATAAGGCTTCGGACTATTTACCCAACTCTTTTAACTACCACTAGTCGGGTGGATGGGATTCGTTAGCCTTGGTCGGCAACCTATCTAGGGGAGACAACCTTATAAAAATCCGGGTGGATGGGACTCTTCAGCCTTGGGTGGAAACCTGTCTAGGGGAATAAACCTGATACAAATCCGTACCTAAGGGCAAGGCAGGTTAGTGGATGGACTAGCCGAGCACCACTGTATAAAAATAGTACTAACAAGATACACAGAGGGCCTCGGATTCGGGCGAATCCTAAATTGAGTAGTCAATCAATGTATGTCCTTTAGTAAATTGGCTCGGGTTGTCCCTCTTACAGGGAATAGGTCCGCTTGGAGGCATTCTGTGTATAGCCACCCTCATTAAGGGGAGTAAGGCGTCCGGTAATAGATAGATAGATAGATAGATAGATCCTTCCGAAGCTGCGCAATATCGTCTTATTATAGCTAGAATAAAATATTAGCCACATCGCGGTACTGAAAAGGTTAACACTACTGTATGTATTATCTTCCTACAGACGAGGGCACAAGCTGCTATGCTGTCCAAGGAACTCCACAGAGGGTGCTGGTGCTGGTGCTGGTGCTGGTGAGATACAATACATGCTTTAGTTCACCTTATATAGATGTGGCTGATTTTTGTCCCCTGTTCGGGCTCTGTCTCGAGTTGGCCACCCTCAACTTTAAAAAAAAAGGGTATGTGCCTGAGTATATATATATATATATGTTTTATTTTTATCGTTCCGTTGCGAGTCGATTTTATTCAGCCTAGTCCAGTTAACCCTATTTGAACCGTGGGAGGTCTGTTTGGATTCTAAGGAGATATATTAGGTTATTCTGGACCCCCTTCTCCCTCATGATTAGCCCTATTTGTTATGAGATTGTAAGACGTGTACCTCGTTAGTTGATGATTTTAAGACCTTTTGCTCCACATTTTTATCAATATTAAGACCTTTCTTGTCATGTAGGTGTCGATTTTTTCCTGGTGAGCGATAGCGACCCTGTAACCTAGTAGGAACCGGCCTTCGGCTGGGAAATTTTTCTACTGAAAAATTTATAAATTTATCTTTAAATGTGGTCAAGGGGGCAGGAGGCTAGGAATCCTCCTCCCCTTGTAAAATTCACCTACCAGACGAGAATAGACCATTAATGATCTACTATAATTGTCTATTCTTCCGTTCCCACCTTTCATCTGCATCAATATCCTTCTACGGTCGTTTGGTCTTCTGTATTCTTATAAATTAATCCATTCAGTATCAGGGATGTCCTTTTCATCATATTCTGGCAACTATTAGACGATTCTATTCTGCTTTGGAAGGACCTCTAGCCATAATAAGGCTTCAAACTATATCAACCAACCCTTTAAATTTGCCACAGATCCTCCCCAAGCTAGACAAAAGTATTACATACGTTGCTGGTACTCAAAGGGTTAACCCAGGAACTGCTATAAGCCTTGCGGAAGGCATGGTATTTAAATAGGTGTAAACAAAATCTTCAAATACCGTGCCAGTGCCGGGAAAGGTATCAACATTGGATGGCACATAGCAAGCAGTGGCATCTCTCCATACCACATCCTTATTTAGTTAGTTAAAATGGGACTTCAGAGGCTATCAACCCTTTTGGATTATTAAGCCAGCGCATTGTAAGTCAAGTATAGCGTTAGGAAAGGAGCCCCTTTTTGAGAACTCCAGTCCCTTCCCACATCCCCCACTCCTTCCCCACTTTATAGCCCCCCTCCTCAACTTAAACTTTGTTTTGATCAAGTTCCAGCAGCTTTTTTAAAACAACTTTGAAGAGTTGACAGAATGAATATAAACACCATTTGAGGAGGAGCACATTATTGACAACGGTTTGCAGCTAGCTTCTTCAGGTCGCTCAAGAAGAAGCTATATCGGTGAAACGTTGTCAATCAAGTTCTCCTTCTCATATGGTGTTTATTTCCAGCAGTTTATGGGTTAATCAAATTGCATTATTACAGCAAGTGGTGAATTACCTGATGTCTAAAAAGAGGTAACAGTTTCAGGTTGTGAGACGGAGGGTGTGGTGTACCCGGATGGTCACGTGACGCTGACGCTGGATGAGTGTTTTCCCGTCCAGTGCGTTAACGGGAGCGCAACGGCTATCATACACCACACCATAGGTAATATTATCACATGTTGTTGAAATGAACTTAAAAAAGATTACAGATTGTGCCTCTGTACAGAGCAAGAGCTGTGCGGGGGTAAAGAACCCATGAAGACGGTTGAGCACAGCCAACTTCTGGGAAGCCATTTTAGCAAGAGTGGTTATATGAGCTTTTCAGGAAAGTTTAGAGGAAAAGGAGACACCAAGGATATTGAGAGAAGTAGAGGTGGATTTGTGTGTCGTTGAAGAATAATTGGTAGACATGTGGAAGATTGTGACGAGAACAGATTTATATTAGACCCTTGAGGATCATGATGCATTTTGACAGTTTATTTGGGCTATCATTATATGATGTCATTCAGATAAGGAAGGGTACATGGAAGTCTAAAGATTAATTGAGACAGTCTTTGCCCTTTTAATTCCCACAGATCCTTCCTAAGCTGTATAAAATCGTCTACTGATAGCCCGATAAAACTGTCAAAATGCATCATGAGCCCCAAGGGGTTAATCAATGCATTTATAATTGGTAGTTTTTCAGGCAACCAGTGCGTGTCTCCCTTTGAGAACATTATATTTCCAAGTATAAGATCACGGAGAGGAACAGAACTTATGTGGGCAACTGTACCTATCTACTTATATATATATATATATATATATATTATTTATCAATGTATTCCTTCGGGCGCCAGTTGGACTAGAGAATAGTCCATCAGGCGCTTGGTCGGTATTATGGAAGTGTGGTGGGCAGGCTTGTGTTGGTAGGGCTTCGCTGCATGTCTGCCTGCTGAGACCCGAACTTTTCCAGGAGGTTGGGGGCCGGGGGAGTGCTGGAGTGACCTTGGTGATCCCTGGTCTCTGGGTCTTTTCCTGGGTGACCTAGATGTGTGTGAATTTGTGCTTTGTTTTTGTGTGTTCATTGTTTTCTAGAAGTTGTGTTGTGTTGTCCCTGTTCGGACTCTGTCTCGAGTCAGCCACCTCCAGAAAAGAAAAAAAAAATGGGAAATGGGCCTGAGTACATACATAAATACAATATATTCCTTGTTGGACCCTTTTCAGGCAACGAGTGCGTGCCTCCATTTGAGAGCTACGAAGGTTACTGCTTTCACTACAACACCTCCCGGGTAACGTGGTGCCAGGCCCGGCACCGCTGCTGGGACATGCAAGCGGAGTTGGCCATCTCCGCCCCGGAGAGGTCCAACTACAAAGCACTCAAGGCCTTTAATTTATTGAAGCATCAGTCAGGTAAGTTCCTCGTTGACATCGATATTCAGCGACAAATTTTGCTCATAAACTGGAAATTATGGGGACATTGTAGACACCAATCGAGCAGGGCGATACCCGGGGGAGGCCAAAATGTTATTCATAAACTGTCTTGATGGTGTAATGGTTAGAGTGTTTAAGATCTGTATGTGGTAACCCAGGTTCGAATCCCGATAAGATCAAATGCTTTCATTAATTTCATTGAGAGGTGTTTGGTGCTGGGAGTGAAATTAATGAAAATTAGATTATGGAGAGATTATAGACACCAATCGAGCAGGGTAATTAATACCCAGGGGAGGCCTCATAATCTTGAAAAGGTCGACACTAATAATGGATCTCCCTCAAGCTTTGATGCATGGGTCGGGTTAATGGGAGGTTTTTATTTTGCTCATTAGAACTTCATACTCCCATGACCCTCCTACGAAATAAGTATGTACATTTTTCGGTAATAAAATGTAGCTAGAATAAACGATGAAAATGAGACATAATCTTCAAACGGATTTCCCACTAGCTCTGGGACGGGGCGGGTTAAGAATCAACACGTATCTAGAATAAACGGTCAAAATGTGTCAAAATTTCCAAATGGGCGACACTAATAATGGATCTCTCTCAGGTTTTGGCGCATGGGTCGGGTTAAGAAACAAGAAGTGGCTGAATGGATCCGAGGCAGAGAAGTACCAGTGGAGGTTCGGACAGCCGGATACCGAGGACGAATGTGGCTTTATGGGTTCTGGTGGACTGTGGGACTATGCGTGTCATAACAAACTTCCCTACATCTGTCAACTTTTCTAGTTACAATATCATCAACAACAACAATACCAACATCAACAACAAGATCAACACCACCACCAAATACAACTTCACCATGGTGATGGGCTGGTCATCAGAGTGAGAGTTGAGCGTTCTCTGCCATACCCATAGCTTACTCTGACTGTTCCTTTTACTTATATATTTTCAAGATCTCAAGTGGCGGCGTCTCTTCCTTGGATTGACCTCTCTACTGCACATGACTTATTAGCACCACTGTACATTCAAACCATTGAATAGACGAATTGGAAAGAAAATTAACCCCTTGAGAATCATGACGTATTTTGACAGTTTATTCTGGCTATTATTAGACGATTACATTCAGATTAGGAAGGGTATATGGAAGTCGGAGGGTTCATTGAGATAGTCTAATACCGTTTTATTACCCACAGAGCCTTCCTAACTTGTATTAAATCGGCTATTGATAGCCAAAATATACGGTCAAAATGCGTCATAATCCTAAAGGGGTTAGTGGCTATACGTGAGATAGTTCGAAGCCTGTTAGCCCCTTGAAGCTCTCACGCGTTTTAGCAGTTTATTTGGGCTATCATTAGACGATTTTGTGCAGCTTAGGAAGGATCTGTGGGTATTATAAAGGTAAAGACTACCTCAATCAACCCTCTGACTTCCATATACCGTTACTAATCTGAATACAATCGTCTAATAGTAGCCAGAAACTGAACAGAAACGCGTATTGGAGCTTGAAAGGGTTAATTGATGGAGGCTCTTTTTAACCCCTTCTGTACCTCGACGTCTTTTTTGTATTTGATTCTAGCTATAGTTAACGATTTTGTGCAGCTTGAGAAGGATCTGTGGTAGCAAAAAGAGTTAAGGGAGATAGTTTCAAGCCTGTTAATTGTTGGAGGCCCTATATAAACTGAATACTATCATCTATTTAGACGATTTTGTATAGCTTAAGAAGGATCTATGGTAGAAAAAAGGGTTAAGGGAGGTAGTTCGAAGCCTGTTAATTGCTGGAGGCCCTTTCTAAACTGAATACTAGCATCCATTTAGACGATTTTGTGCAGTTTAAGAAGGATCTGTGGTTGCAAAAAGGGTTAAGTGAGATAGTTCGAAGCCTGTTAATTGCTGTAGTCCCTTCTTAAGCTGAATTGAAAAGGATTTATCATGGGTATATAATATATGTTAGTGCAAAGCGAGGAAAATAACACCATTGCCTCCAAAATGGCGGAGGTTGGCCGATCCTACGTAATCAACTGCATATAGGGGCCGACTCTTCATTTAAGGGGGGATGGGCCGGTTTTCTGGACCACTTTCTCCCTCATGTTTAGCCCCACTTGCGAGTTTCTGGCTATAAGGAAGTTGGAGTTGTAGACATAAATATTTAACAGAATTACCAGCTAAAATACGGTTGTAATTCATTTATAAATACATACAATCCCATTCAACATACTCTTTAGCCATCAGAAACCTACATTATTATTGCATTTATGTTTAATATCGATGTCTACAGCTCCAACTTCCTTATAGATTGGAACTCGCAAGTGGTCAATTCGTACAGGTTGATTATAAGCTAAAGAAAATCGTCTAATGGTAACCAGAATATGATGAAAAATACGTCATGGTGGTGAAGGGGCTAAGACGTGAGAAGAGCGTCGTTCATACCCTGTTGAACGAAGACATAAGGAACTGAGCGCTAATTTATGATAAAGGTAACTTGATAGCACGCAGTTTTTCACATATTAAAGTTTATTTCTAAGTGTTTCGAGCATCAATGAGTTGGGATTCGGTGTGTTGTGGTGAGGGTTACAGATCGTTTAGTTAGAGACAGACCATTTTTTGTTTTCTGTAGACTCTGTTTTGGGGCCACAATTATTTACCCATACACTATTAGACGAATTTATTCAGCTTAGCAAGGACGCCTACCAATTACACGGCTATAGAGTATCTCAATTCATCCTTTCAGCTACCATATATCCTTCCTAAGCTTAACCCTTTGAAGCTCTGACGCGTTTTAGCAGTTTATTTTGGCTATCATTAGACGATTTTGTGCAGCTTAGCAAGTATATGTGGGTATTAAAAGGGTAAATACTGTCTCAATCAACCCTTTGACTTCCATATACCCTTCCTAATTGAATAAAATCGTCTAATTATTACCATAAAACAAAAACAGTAATGCGTTACGGTATAGGAGCTTGAAAGGGTTAATATAATCTAAATGTAGCTGAAATCAAATCCTAAAATCGTCACTAGTACTGTATGGGTTAACCCCATCTGTACCGACGATGACATTGTAACTCTATGCTGGATACTATTAGACGATTATATACAATTTAAAAAGGGCTTCCAGCAATTAAAGGGGTTGACAGGCTTCGAACTATCTCACTTAACACTTTTTATTGACACATAATCCTTCTTAACCCTTTCAAGATCCAATGCGCATTTCTTTTCTGTTTTCTGGTAATTATTAGACGATTTTATTCAGATTAAGAAGGGTATATGGAAGTCAGAGGGTTGATCGAGACAGTATTTACCCTTTCAATACCCACAGATCCTTCCTAAGCTGCATAAAGCCGTCTAATGATAGCCAAAAAATAATCTGCTAAAACGCGTCAGAGCTTCCAGGGGTTTTTAAGCTGCATACAATCGCCTAAATATGGCTAGAAACCTAGAATATATTGAAAAAGACGTCACCGGTACAGAAGGGGTTAAAGAGAGGAAAATATCACCAGTGGCACCAAGATGGCGAAGGTTGGCCGATCTTAATTCTGAGGTAATTTGACTGTACGTAATACATTATATATATATTTTTTTTTCTGGAACCCCTTCTCCCTCGTGTTTAGCTCATTGATTTTGAGATCTTAACCCATTGAAGCTCTGAATCGTTTTAGCAGTTTATGTTGTCTATCATTAGACGATTTTATTAAGCTTAGGAAGGATCTGTGGGTATTAGAAGGGTAAATATTATCTCAATCATCCCTTTGACTTCCATATACCGTTACTAATCTGAATTAAATCGTCTAATAGTAGCCAGAAACAGAACAGACATGCGTATTGGAGCTTGCAAGGGTTAAGACATTCGTCCCATTAGTTTGGCGACTAAGACCTTTCCTGCCATGTGGTGTCGATTTATCTGACGAGCAATAGCGAAAATGAAAAAAATTATCGTAATTTTCGAAGCTACTGCAGGAGTCGAACCTTTGGCAGATATTTTATGGTGGAGGTTCATTTTGCTATATTGACATACAAGTATTTATAATACAGACACCGAAACATTCGCGGTCTCCTTACAGTGTAGGCTACATACAGTTCCCTGCACAAATTCCGTTTATCTCTGAGATTGTATTTATGGAAGAAAAAATAGTATAATTGAAATTTGAGTGTAGTATCTTAACAGTTTCATAAGAAGGTGAATTAACTACTGCATAACAAGGAACTCTCCTAATTCAACAATACTATTTGTTCTGTCATAAATACAATCTCAGAGAGAGACGGAACATGTGCAATATAGAATGTACCAGATTTATAGTTAATATGAGTACATATATAATATATATATATATATATATATATATACATACATAATTATAGACTATTGTTTTGCTTGAGTATACACTATACAGTATAGAACAGTATATATTTGCAAGCATTACCTTGTATTCATTACTTCTAAATGGTAGAACTTGTACTGTAGGCTATATACGTAAATATTAATAAACACAGGTAGTCTATATTTCATCATTTGGGTTTTGTTATACCAGGCTTTTTGCTGGGTTTACTGGATAAAAGGTGGATCCTATCTTAACAGCTGGTGTGGCAGAGGAATTCACACACATACATGCAGAGGTGTAAGGACAACACAGGAGTACATACTGTATATAGTTATTATATTCAATATAGATAACAACATATGATGGCTTACTTGGCTAATGGTTCACACATATATAATGGCATAAAATACCATACACAAAATCATGGATATGGAATAGAATATGATATACACCGGAGCTAAGCTGAATTGCAAGTATTAAGACTGGAGGTTTACTGCTCCTTTGAATTAGCAATAGAAATTACACACAAAATATATGTGAATGATTGATATTGACAGGTAGATGGATTGGGTGGAGGAAAAACACAGGAAAGAGCTATGATTCTTTATTCTCTAACGTTTTGGGCTATGTATTACCCATCTTCAGAGAGACGTGTCAGTCTCTGAAAATGGGTAATACATAGCCGGAAAGATTAGAGAATAAAGAATCATATCACTTTCCTGTGTTTTTCCTCCACCCAATCCATCTACAAAATATATATAAATAATTCACCGACTGTCTCTCATATATCAGAGTTTATCACGGATATATTGGTACCCTAAAAAACGCATTTGTGAGTCTTCGCACATAGATTTAGACAAGTCACGGAAGCATTTCTCGAATGAATTTAGCATAAAATGAAGGTATAAACACAATGAAATAATCACAAGTCATTTGGTCACGGGCGTGGAAAGATAGTGTCACTGGGGTTGATTTTATGTGTATCACTGTATGGGTGTGTGCGGCTATAAAGTGAAATATTACCATATGTGATCTCACAAAGAGTTCATGTACAAAATATTCTACTTTATAACGATAAATATGTGTGGTTTGTATCCTCGTCTATAGAGGCCTAACAAGTGATAAGGGAGGTCTGTTATACACTTATACAGCCTTCAGCAAGCTAAGTTCTTCGTTCTGGAACCATGGTCCAACATCTACGGATCTTCTTCGTGCTCATCCTTGTAGTGGCTTCAACGTCAGGCTTGGTGGTGGGTGGTCCTCTAACAACGTCCACTAACAGGTCTTGACACGGCTGTGAGTTGGCTCCTTACCATCCAGGTGTTGAGAGGTAAGGGAGAGGGATCAGAGAAATTACTAGGGAACATGGATCAGTGTACTGGTAATCTAGCAACTCCTATACTCAAGTCTCAGGCTACATACGGACCAGTGTAGCCTACTGGTGATACCAAGCCTGGAGGGTTAGAGAACTTACTAGGCAGCGCGGACCATACGTGTAGCCTACTGTCCACCACGCAATTTCTCTCTCAAGTAAGGGAGAAGTCATTATGGCCTGGACAACTATCGATACCCAAGTTGGGTATGGCCAGAGAATCTATTAGGCGGCTCGGACCAGTGTACTGTCCACCCAACAATTTCTCGGTAGGGTTTGGATCACTACCCAGGGACTGAGTTATAGCAGGCTACACGGACCAGTAGACTGGTAGCAAGCTAAAGCTCAATAACCGGGCTCGAAAGACTACTCGGACCAGTATAATGGCAGTAAGTCATTACCCAGGATCTGCACAATAACTAGAGTCATACGGACAAGTGTACTAACAACTCGTCGTTATTATACAATTCCTCCTTTACTATCTTTAGGCAAGTGGGACAGTTTAGGAAGCTCCAAGTCTATGTATCTTCTTGCACTGACCAGTGTACAGGCAATTGGAATTAGACCAGGAGATTGGACAGGGCTAGATGATGTTTGACTGCACTGACCAGTGTACGGGCAGATCATGTTGCACCTAGGAATCGGCAGCTACTCTGACTTCACCCTGTCTGCCCTCTGCTGGTTTCACCTAGCACTTCATACATTCAGCAATGTAGTCCAAGGCAGGGTATCTGCGAGTAATAGGGGTATCGGGTTAAGGTGTCAATTTTAAAGGGCTTTGGTCGACTTCCCTGATGGCATTGGTTCTGATTTCTCGGGGCTCTAGTTTTGCTTCTCGTTCTTGTGGATCTCCCATTTTCGGTCTTTTTGTCCTTCCTTCTTTCCAACTGGCGTCTTCCCGTTCTTCTTGGTCTTTCCGTTTTCTTTTTTTCTTGCTCTGGTTGCTACTATATCCTGAGTCTCGTGTTTTCTCTCGTATTTTAGGTATTGATCATATTTGCTAAAAATGGCAATTTATTTGGCTTTAACTAATATCAACGTAAAAAACGTAAAACGTATGTTTACTACTACTACTACTACCTTAATAATAATAATAATAATAATAATAATGTTATACCAGGTTTTTACTGGGGTTGTATTGAGTAATTAGATAGATTCTTACTTGACTGGAGAAAAGGAGACCAACACAAGCACGAATACAATAGAGGATAATATAACACAGAGTACAAACATAGATTATTCTTGTTTCACAGTAATATATGATTATAAGTGCAATGATACATCAGACATGGATAGGTAATTATATAACAGCACGATCGAGGATCCACTAGGCGTCTCAAGGGGAAGATCTTTGGCAGGTTCCGACAGTCTTTTGAAGATGCGGCTGCGTTGTATTCCTGATGACGACCTGGTCCGTGGTGGTGGTCCTGCCGTGTGACGGTTGCAGAGTTGGCGAAGACATCCTTGGGGTCTTCTGAAGTTCTATGGGGTTGAGGTCTTTTACAAATACGAGCTATTTCACCAGTGTAGTACACTCTCGTATTGTAGGACTTGAGTAGGGAGTCGTTTCACCAGTGTCTTACGCCCTCCACTACGAGTCCTTGACCTTGACTTCCTACAGGAATCTCTGAAAGAACTTTGTTAGATGTTGTTGTTATATGCAATACCGACAGACAAGCGCTCTAGTTATAGTAAACCTACAAAAATAGTAAGGCTGGTTGGAAGAGTGCAAGACACTGGTGAAACGGCTTCCTTCTCAGCCAGGACTCGTACTGGAGGGTGTAACGACACTGGTGAAACAACTCCCTACTTAAGTCCTCCAATATGAGAGCGTAAGACACTGGTGAAACGGCTCGTACACGTACTCTAATTACAGTAAATCCTGTACCAAGGCAATGTAAAGATGTTGGGTGGTCACCAGTGTGGTCCAACAAGATTACTAGCAAATCCAAGGTACCTTTGAGAAATGTGTCGAGTAGTTCCACCAGTGTCTTACTCCCTCAAGGCAATTTCTCAGTTAATAGTACCAAGTCTTCTGATACTATCCCTACCGGTGTGGTAATAGTATCTGTTCAACTCTACTGATGATGAGGTAGGCTGAGATGGTCTTACCACTTTCGTCGTTCTCCTCGGTGGGGCATTTCAGGGCTAGAGGGGCGGCTGTGCCTGGAGGAGGGTCTGGGCCGGCTGCGGTAGCCCTTCTGGGAATCCGCATCACGGCGGTGG